>VDFB02113042.1:0-19146 GCA_007258455.2 Sequoia sempervirens
TAATTCATGATTTCGTCAGAAATGCTGAGACCGATTTGTATCAAGTGCTTTCAGAGGGTTGATACCATTGGAATTTTGCATGTGCAGTAAGTTCATTTGCATTTCTCACAAACAGAGCGTGCGCAGTCAAATCTCGCAGTTTCGTCATGCAAAAGCATTAGAGACGT
This sequence comes from Sequoia sempervirens, assembly GCA_007258455.2. NCBI lineage: Eukaryota > Viridiplantae > Streptophyta > Pinopsida > Cupressales > Cupressaceae > Sequoia > Sequoia sempervirens. The sequence goes on from VDFB02113042.1 coordinate 168, forward strand.
CAAGCTGCAGAAGAGATAGTGGCCATCACTTCAGTTACGGAGCCGCCAAAGTTACCAGTTAGTGACATGCTAGTTTGAGTGTGCGAAGATTGCCAAGATTGCTCAAGTTGCTGACATTCAGATGCTGATGCAGTTGACAACCTCGTTAAGGGATTGATTGTTCGAGATCACGATCAGTAGACTTCAGTTCCTACCTCTCAGAATAGACTTTATACTCATTACGCAGTGTGCATAGCTGTCCGTACAAACCTGCACTCCAGAGGTGTTAGTTTTTACGCCAACAGAGCATTTTGACAAGGATCTGTGTTGCTGGTTATATATTTTAAGGTGCAGGTCTGTCATAATGTAAAGTGCCTTGACAAATCTGAAGTTTAAACCCTGATTTTCTGCCTTAGGAATTTTGTCAAACACTTTCCTTGCAACCTTTAACTTGCTGATAATTTGTTTCAGTTTGTTTTGGTTTTGATTTATGTGAATGCAATGATGAATAAATGATAGCAAATAACCTTTAAGATATCTACTCAAACTTCTATAATGACAATGCAACTCTTTTGTATTTTCGAATGCACATACATGAACTACTTACATCAAATATGCTCCTACAACCATTAGGCATTTATACAAACACTTGGTGAACATCCTCAATCATGTACAAGATATCAAATGGAAGCAATGCAAGACCTTCTTATCATTGACTGGAATGTACCATGACGTTTACAAAATATGGCCAAGACTCTTGGCTCTCAAGTGCAAACCTAATATGAACCAATGATGGCAGCTTATTACACTGATAAAAGTTTACAATCTGAATTCGTTGCTTACAATGCATAGAACTATGATGCAAACTTTTGCTTAATCAATGCAGACCCCTAAACTAAAATGCAAAACACTATAATGGCTAACTTTATATGATTCGATGGAACCTGATAATGATAGCAAACTTCACATATTGAATCGATCTCACTTGCTGATGAAGCCAATGACCTTCCCAAAGCAACGCCTAGTCTTCTATGCCTCCAATGAAGTCTCTTGATTTTTCTCAGAAATTATCTAGGCTTCTAGACACCAAATCGTCCTTCTATCATGGCTGCCCCTGTTCAGATCTGCAGACTTGAAAAATTCAAATCTCTTTGCAAATGGTATTTCTGGCCTCCAAAAAGCAGCGACTGCCTTTCCCAATGCAAGGCGACCCTCTATGAATTTTCTGAGATTTTAATCTGCCTTAATTCACCAAATCGTACCACCTATAGGCGCCCAGCTTGGAGGATGGATGACGTCTTTTCCCAACAGCAAATAACCTATTTCAATATCACATGAAATTGATCCCTTTGCTTGCAAATTCTTTCACATTTGAAGATTGTAATTATTCAGCAAAATTTGCAATAGACTTCTTGGATCGATTTCCCCTTCAATACCAAAATTTGGCTTAAAGCCACAAAATTTTGAAGTTGCAGGCACAATTAGAAAGTCTGAGATAACTTTCTCCAATATCTAGCTAGGGTTGGTGTTACACAACCGAAACTAGCAAACCAAGAGAATTTTACTTCTCCAGCTGTAACAACCATTTAAGCTCTCCAATATTCAGAAAGTGTAATTGACTCCCGGATATCTCAAATGCCCTCCAAAAGCCCCTTATAAAGAATTGACAAGAGATTTCAAGAAGCTTCTAGAATAAATTATTATTTTATTCTTTTAAGTGACTTTTTAATATTATTTTATTTTTTAGTCACTTTAATATTAAATTAATTAAATATAAGGTTACTTTTTAATATTTTATTTTTAATAACCTTATAAGTAATTAATTTAATATATTCCCCTTATTGCTCCAACTTGGGAACATGACACATAATCAGATTTGAGAAATCTGCATTCTCCTTCTTGGATTGGTGTTAGGAAATCATTAAAGGCTTTGTAAAAGATTCTTTGTTGTTGCAGCAATTTGAAGAGCTCTAATACTTGATCTTGCAGGCATTTAAATATTCATTGCAAGTTGAACAATAGTACTGTCAGCATTCTGTATACGCAATTGTATTTCTTTATATCTCTATCATATGGTAGCTCCCATTCCGTCTCGGGTTGGAAAGCACATTCTTGATGTCGAGTACTTCAGCATTCTTGCTTATTTCTCTTAATAGCATTGTAATTCTTAGCACTCCACCATATGGTCGCCTCCTTTCCATATTGGATTGGGTAGCACATGCTTGGTGTTGAGTTTGTTTTCAGTACTTGTAGCGTAGAAGATCCTCTGACCATATGTTCGTCCTTCGCGGACACATTCTTGGTTAGAGTTACCTTCAGTTGCATTTTGTTTAAGGCACTGACGATCCTCTTGCCATATGACAGCCTCTCTCTTGTTGAGATTGAGTGCGCATTCTTGGCAACGAGTTATTTGTAATCTGCTGGTTTGAATTATCTAACCCTAGCGGGTGCTCTACGCATTGTTGTGGATTTGGTGGGGATCAACTCCACTAAGGGAGTCAGCCACATTAACAACCAATAAATTTTATTTATTTATTTTACTTGCCCAAGATGGGTGCTCAAATGCAAGGGTTCGGCACCTTATAATACATAAATTGGGGCGCCACTCTAAAGGGGGGTCGGCCCATTTTATTAATTTTTATTTGCAATTTAATTTTCAAGGAGAGAGTGCTAGACATGGGTGGGATAAACACTTAATTATGCAATTTTATATTTAAATTGCCTCCTCAATTTTGTGTGCCAAAATAAACCGATCATCTAATTGATTCCATTTTTCTCCTTCATTGCACAATGATTTATCGATATTGGTGCCATTAATCTGGCACAAGAATTTATTGATTTAACCTCCAATAATTTAGCCATCTTCTGATTTTGGACTTGCCCTTTGACATCAATGACAACATCTTCAACAATCTAGTCTATACACTTTTGACATCAATGACAAACTATCCATGCCCCTTTGACATCAATGACAATATTTCCAACAGCTATTAACTGTCATTCCCTCAAGTGTGAGCCATGTTTTAAATTTTTTTTGTTTGCCTATGTCATTTTTGTCAGCTTTCCTCCACATGTTTGCAGGAACAATGAAAAGAAGTTTTAAAGTGCATCTGTCAAAGCAGAGAACAGGGTTGAATGGTGAAGACATTCTGGAGATTTGTCAAGGCATAAAGGTCATCAATCAATCACGGAGAGAGCATCAGAATGAAGAAGGTAAAGAGTTCAAACAAAAAATCTGTGTGTGTTAATATAAGCATGCGCCATAATTAACAAATCAACAAATTTTCAAAATGCAGACTTGGAATGCAGTCTCACACCTTCCTTAAGGCAGACACAAATACATTTTCGAAAACAAAAGACTGCAGCATGGTACAGTTGTGCACGCCCTAAAGCACAGAGGCATTTTTCTAAGTCAATTCTGGTGGGGCAGTACTAGTCCTATTTTTAGAGGGGTCCTATTTTTTGGTGGATATTGGAGAGATTAGTTTTAGGTTGCTTTAGTAATTTTTATCTCATCTTTGTTTAGGTTAATTGTATGCTTTGAAGCTCATTCCTTTTAGCCTTTTCAGTTATTTTTAATGGTTAGCTGTAAAGAGTTTTTTTATTATTATTTTATGAACATCCTAAAATCTCAAAAATACCACTTTGTGAACTTATGAATAAGTGCTTTAAGCACAATATTTCTCAATGATAGTTAATATTATAACTTATGCTAATGCTACAAAATTGCTATACGAGTGTTCAATTTGAATTTTATGCATGTGTTTGGAGTGTTACAATTTCATTAATTGGATTGAAAGTGAAGAATAGTGTATCAGCATTGTCATTTATCTTACTAGTAGCTTTGTATGCAGCTAAATTACTCAATTTCTGAACTCTGGAGTTGTTTGTGTGTGTCAAAGGTAATTCATGTATGCAGACTAACAGGTTTCAAGTTGCAAAATATAAAATCTCTCTTGGGAGAGAAGAGTTGTTCTCAGTCTTGTTTTCATACTTGAGACCAAAAAGATAAAGAAAAATTTGTTTAGTTTATTTTACTTTATAAAGCCCTCAAAAATTATATGCATAGTGTTTGTAATTGTAAACCTTGTCTATAATCTAGTGTTCAAGGTTAGCTTAGATTATAGGATCTGCCCCCATAAATAAAAAACAAACCAAAACATTTACACCTAGTAGTGGTTCATGGAGCTCAGATTCAAAGAAGAATAACTGCCAGTGTTACAGCACGTATACATTTATGCATATATTATGTCACACTGCATTACAAGATGTACATAGATCTCCAACTTCATTGCATATTCATTAATTTATTAGTGTGGAGCATGCATAAAGCATCCAACAAAATATACCTGAGAAATATGTCTTTTGAAAGACCATCAGAATCATTTATTTTCTTCAGTTGGAATCTCACTGAATTTACATCTGTGGTCACACAAAATCAGAGTTTTAGTTCAGTTAAGATTTGTTCAACATTATGGATTTTCATATTCTAAATCCAAGGATTCCAAAACAACCATGCCGAAAGATTAAGAAATCTAAAACAATCTGATTGAAATGTCCCTTGCAGCCTTTCCATTGTTTAACATTAGTGTAGCTCATGTATACAACTGTATGGTCACCAGAATCAGGTGCAGCATTTATGCAACTCTAAAGCATTGATGCTACAAGTCCATGTAAACTACAATCCCAATCAAAAGAAATCACCAGGTCCAAAATGAAAGGCAAAATGTAGTTTTCTCTGACAAAAGTCAAAGATGGCAAATAAAATCCTCCTATTGGCACGCAAAGTTAGAGAAAAAGTACATGAACCCTTGATGTAAATTTCAGACAATTTTTTTGTCGAACGCATCCAAATTATAGGGCATGATACAATAGCATTATCAAGCACCTAATATTTCCCTTACAATTAGTTACCAATCAGGTGTATTTCATTTACTGGTCACAGATGAACACTGCTCCGAGCTATCTCCTTCACTGTATGCTTATTTAAAGTTCCATTTTTAGTTTGGGATTTTTAGGAAGTTGACAAATGAAATTAAGTAGACAACATATATATATATATATATATAATTTATAAATGTAAATATGAACTTTGCTAAGAAACTAGTAATTTGTAGGCTTAATTGTATTGCAGCGGGTCAACACATACAGAAATTTTACTAATTTTTGTCTCATAAAAACTGGTGTTCTAGGAAATAGGGCCTGTACTTTTCAATAAGATCAGAGTATGGACTTTCCCCCTGAAATTAATAAAAAAATAAGCTAAAGAGACATTTTGTGGCAAGCCATGGAGATTGTACAATTACTCTGATGGAAAATCAGCTGGGTGAAGACAAATATGAAGAGGTATTTCTTCAAATTTGCTATATTTGTTGACATTAATAATTTTCAGTGGAGTTGTTATTGTTCTAACCAGAGATATTATATAGAATTTCAATATTTATGCTTATTTGATAAGTTATAAATACTGGATGGTTCACCATCTTAATTTAGCTTTGTTTAAGACTGGAAGGCTAAGCTGCCACGTCAACAGTGAAATATTTTCAATTTTTAGCATTAATATTTATAATGTTAATTTGTGTAGTTCTCTGCTAGATTTAGATTTTGTAAATATTCTAGAGGGCTTGTCGCCAAAACCAATTTCATTCCTTTTCCATTTAGTTTGTAATTCATCTTAAATGCTTACTAACATATTGAACATTTCATTACTTCCAAATTTCGTAACAGTTGCAATATTGAATTGTGTGGCTTGCTGCCAAAAAGAATTTTACCATAATACCATTCTAACCCTTTCACTGTATGCTCTCACCTTGCTCACATCAGGATTTTGGTGATCAAAAGTTGTTAAGCTTTCATTCTTGTTCATTGTGAAAAGCAAAAAACAAAAAAAAATCAATTCAGGACATTACATACTAAAAATTTCGTTAAGTTCTAAATTGAATTTATTGCAAACTATGATATAATGCCCACATCACTCGTATGACAAGAGATCTAAAAACAGTTGACTCCAAGCTACAACTAACAAAAGGGTAAAACTAGTGTGGGCTCCTTGCACTAAAATAGAGACCACTAAAATTAGCACTTACTATAAATAGCTCCAAATAAAAATAGTAAATACCAAAATATGATCCTTTTGAAAATGGTGACAACTTAAAATAACACAAGCTATTTTTAGCGCAATCTAAAAATAGACTTCTAAATAGGTTGTTCTAAATGACTATGATGATTTTGCAGCCTTTCCTCTCATCATGGCTGACCCTTCGAAAAACCTCAAAAATCTATTCATACATCCCCTCTTTGTATAGGCATGTCTCTACTAGCCATTAATACATGCCTTGACATGTCCCTACTAGCCATCAAAGTTGCATGGAGATGCATCTCCAACCCCCTAGGATGCATCTCGGGTACCAGGATGCGTTTCTCCATATTAGAAACTCGTCGGAGACATCTCACCAACATTTCCTTAATTTTTCATTTAATAAAAACAAAAAAGTCCTACATTTTGACAAGTTTCCATATGAAAAGAAAAAAATGAAGCAACATTTCTGAATATCAAAATGTAATATCAAATATGTAGTATGAACTCTTTGACTCTTTGACATTTGTGTGTTTAAACTTTAAATTTAATGTTGAACTTTACCAGTGTTCTTTTAAAAGTTCAATGCCATGATATTTTCAGTTTTAATGTAGCAAATTTATAAATATTAAATTATATTTGTTGGTTGGCAGATTGGTTTTTTGAAAGATTGATTTAGTTTGACTCTATAATGCCCAAAAGAAAGACTAATCAGCAACAAACAGTTGGAGAGATCACCATTTCATTGGTGATCTTCCTCTGAATTTTGATTGTGGTATAGCTCCCTCATAAGATATAATTTTTTGTTTTTTTTAATTTCAAAGAAAATGGTTATACTTTTGACCAGAAAGTAGGAAAGGCAGGCTAACACTTGCTCAGAGCCATGACGCAAATGCGATTGATTTCAATTTGCAAAACATTAATTGAAACTGAAAAATGTAGACCATTAAATTTGCTTTGAAGTACCAATAGAAAGCCTAAATGACTTCCTCAACGAACTCCAGCTAGGGTAGATGGTTTCACTACCGAAACTAGTGCCCTAGGGTTTCCAAACCCACAGACCAGAAAAGCCTCCAAAAAACTCTCCAAAATGAAGTGGGAAAATAACATCCAAGAATGAGAGAAATGAGCTCCTTTTTGCCTTTTATATTTCCCCACTTAATTTCCCGCTCGAATAATATAAAGTGACTTAATAAAGTATCTTTTTAAATATTTCACTTAAATTCACTTTATAACCTTACTTTATTAATTACATAATACTACATTTTTAAATTTAACTTGACGCTTTAGGCAATATTAAATAATTAAGTAAAGGATTCCCTAAATTCACCTTTTCCTTCGGGAATTAAAAAGGCTAAGCAATTATCCTGAATGGCTACTGAGAAGGGGACGTTACACTTGAAAACCTCGAATGCATACAAGCATGCTCTCCAAGCACACTATTATGATGACACTATATAAGTTGATCTCCACCTTTAGAAATCAAGTGACCTAAATAACATGAAAACCCTAGCATCTGAAAAGACTAAAAGAATTGCTACTTTGTCAAAAAAAATTTTGGCATATGTCTGAACACTTGTTTTAAATGAATAGTGAAATTCTACAGCCTCCAATGTTTTGATAGCAAGCCATGATATACTCTGCCTTGCAACCTGTTTTATTTTGAATTATGTTACACTTTCTCTGCTATGCGACCTGTTGTAGCATTTTTCTCTGATCTTGGCACCAACTAAAAATTTGTTTAAAGAATATTCTTCCTCAAATTAGGTTTTGTTGTCTTCTAAAAATACGATTACTCGCTGCAATAAACAATCTGCTATGAAAAGATAGGACTATGAATATGGACACCTCCTTATTTATAGGATATTTGTTTTGAGTTTGAGAAAAGATGGCTATTTGGACTGGACACCACCCTATTAACAACTCTTCGCTATTTTTGGAGCTGCTGGTCAGCCACCTATTAATAGGTGCACCATGGCAATTATACTTGGAATTTGAGCAATTTTTTATTCTATAGTATATACCCATGTGCCTAACAATGCCGATTTAGACTTGGTTAGTTCTCACATGAAACATGACTTCTTTGTAATGTCCCCAATTTTTATACTATCAGCATATAATTAAATAATTAAATTTTAAGTTGTCTAATAAAATTAAATTAAAAAGATAATTTAATTTAATTATTTAATAGTGTTAAGTGACTTAAGTCAGAAAAAGTTAAATATGTGATAAAGTCACTTCTGTGGAGAAATAAGGAGTTTATTTAAAAAGTAAATATGCATTTCAAGAATTGGGGGAGCAGTTGGTGTCCACCATATTAGTGTTATTATGGTCCTATGTAATTATTTAAATAACATTATGTTACTAAAGTTAAATTAAATAATTTAACTTATATTATTTTAATAAAGTGACTTTTTGAAGGGGGCCATGGGAGACAAGTGAAAATTAAATTATAAAGTTTTATATCTTAAAGTGCAATGCCAAGGGAGGCATAAGGGGGGAAAATAATTTAAAATTAAATCTTTTAAAACCCTAGAAAGAGGCGTTAGGGTTTGGAGTGGCTTTATAAGAGCTTTTTGAGCTCTTTTTTTCATTATGTTGGAAGAAGATTTCAAATTGGTTCTTGTTTTTGGAGGAGGTTATTCTTCTCAGGGTTTGTGAGGATGGAAACCCATGCAAGCAACATTCTCTATGCTGTTGAAAGATACAGTCTAGAGAATTCTTGGTGATTTCACTTCAAGAATCACAATTGAGCTTCATTGCAAATTGAGGCTTACAGTTTGTGCATCAAAGTTATATTTCAGATTAGAGAAATCATATTGCAGGGCAGATTTGAATACATCAGCAGCAGATTTAAGGAGTTTTAGTGCCTTTCTTGCTGGTCATACCATCTTCCTAGGTTGGCCATACATTTTGGAGAGAGGGTTGATCTTTTGCAAGGGCGGCTAGGGTTTTTGGAGGTTGTAATGCTTCATTTGGGGTCGTCCAAGGTTGGAGTGCTCAGGGCTTGCAACATTTATGCCATTGGAGGTGATTCTGACAGCTAGCGTCCATTTTAGAGGGTTCTTCAAGCATATTTCTCCTGTGAATTCCAAAATTGTAACTCCTAGATTTTCTGGGTATTGTTAATTTAGATATTAGATAATATTTTATGAACTGGGTTATCATTATTTCAATGAAAAACTAAGTATTTAAGCTTGTAGAAAACTCTGGAATTTTCAGCTGTAAACCCTCTTTGTAATGTTTAGTTTTAAGTTGAAAGTTTAATTGCAATATCTTCTATTTTGCTACAATATATTGTTGTATGAATCATTGTAAAAAACATCTCAAAATGCTCATCAAAAACACAAAAAACAAGTGCAAACCGAGCTGCATATTACAGTGGCATCAGAGCAAGTGTATCCTGCCATCCTGAGGGGTTATATAACAAACAACAGCAGTCTATGAGTGATGCATAGTCAACACCAGTATTATTTGAGGAGAAACAAGTCAAATCCTAAATGAAGAGACTCCCTTTGTTGGTGAAGAAAGAATCGAAACAAGTATGGGTGACAGAGTGAAGGATCGTGGGGGTAACGAGGAACCATGTACCCGTGATATGCTTAATGATACTGTTGTACCCAAAACCGAATTTTTTGCTTCACTAAGGCATTTTGCTTAATTGAGTCTTAATCTTGTTAAAGTGATGTCAGAAGGTCGTTTTTGGGGTTTTTAAATATAGAATTGGTGTTAGTGTCATGTCAGTCTGTTACTGAAGAAATTTAAGAAAAGTGAAAATCTGAAGGAAAATCATCAAAATTTTCTACCTTTGGAGAGGGGAGCACATTTTCAAAAGGGCGCCCTTGATTTTAGGGGCTCAGATCTTGTTTCTAGGGTTTGTCACCTCCAGCAGACATTTGTCCCGCATCATGTTAGCTTCGCAACGGGCTATCAAGCTTGTCAAACGGATCTGTTTCGTGCAAGTTATGGAACATTTAGTGCAAAACGAGAGGAGAGCCAGAAATGGCTCTCTGGAAGCAAAAGAGCAACATTTCAAAAAGGCGCCCTTGATTTTCACCCCTCAGATGATGTTTTCTGGAGAAATGTGCCTTTGCAACTGTCATGCAGAATGAAGTCAGCTCCGCAGTGAACCTGTGATTCAGTCCTGAAACTTGGTCAATCAGAAGTTATGAAGAATTTGTTTTTCCCTTCGTACGAGATCGAGATGAGAAAATATGGCTAAGTCTGAGAAAAAGAGCAGTTCTTGAAAAAGGCGCTTGGATTTTTGAGCCTTCAGATGTTAGTTTTATGATGTTCAATCTCAAGGTACCTTATGATCAGTTTTTGTCCTGCTCTACAATGCACCTGTCAACCAGCCAATCGGTGGAGTCAGTCAGCCAGGGTCAAAGGATGAACAGAGGTCTCGAAAAAGGTTTAAGTCTAAATTTTCATGAAAATTGGCTAAGTCTGGAATTCGCCTTAAGAGGTCAAAGTTGAATTTTCGAAAGAAGTTGACTAGTGCGCCTTAACTTGAGTTCTGACTTCAGTTAGACTGAACAATTTTTGGGTTGTCATCTCCAGTTCATATATTGGCATGTTGAGTGATCTTTCAGTTCGCATGTTGAGTTAACTAGTTTGCATGTCCAGTTAATAACTTTGCATGTTGAGTTAACTTGTTTGCATGTTCACTTAATTGAAGTTTATGCTTGGAAATCAACTTGAGTTTGCATGCATGGCGCAATTGGTTGAAATTGTGAAGACTTTGTGAAGTTGGCGCTTCAATTTTTGTCAACTGGAGTTTTCAAAAGGGATGCCATATTTAAAGTATGACTTTGTTAAGCATGAATTTTGGCGAATTTACCTTTGATTGTTAACTGAAGTTTTCAAAAGGGACGCCATATTTAGAATTTTTAAAGATTTAAAGCATAAGATTGAAGTATGGCGAATTCACTTATTATTGTCAACTTTAGTTCTGAAAAGGGATGCTTTAATTCTTAGTTGTGAATTTAGTGAATTTTGAAGTATGGCGAATTCAACAAGGATTGTCAACTGAAATCAAATTCGCATGGTGCTTTAAATAAATTTGCAACTGAAGTCTTGGTAAGGCGACTAAAGCATGATGTCTTATTTAGCTCATTTTAGTTTCAGTTAACTAAAATTGGGGTCCAATCATAAGCCAAGCGCATTTTTCAAGGTTTAATACTTTTGTGCGAATTTCAATGATGAAAATCTATTTATTCAAGCATTGGCGTCCATTATTTCTTCATCACAAGCTTCGAAATATACATTCTTCTTGAGCGAGCAGCAATTTAAAGGTGCTACAGGTGTCAAAATTCAGCGTTCTTCATAGCAACGGATTCAAATTGATCAGAGGAAGAAGATTTCAGACTTTGTTTTCACTTTGCATGCAGGTTTTATCAAGTTCCAATAAGAGATTGGCGAATTCTACAAAAGCAAAACAAACAAAACTTTCTATCTTCTGTCTTATTTCTTCTATTTCTCATCTTAGGTACTTCCGTTGCATGTCAAAGAAATTCAACATATTTTCAGAGTTTGATCATCTGGGTTCGCATACTTCAATATTTGCAGCAAAACCCACGTCTTAGATTTTTTTGAGAAAATTGCCCCATAGTCTTCGTTCTGAAGCTCTGTGCTTTTTTCCGAGAATTTCTTTGCATGTGGGCTTGAAACATATTTTTTCGAGAATCAAGCTATCTAGGTTGTCTTAGGATTTGATTCTGCACAAAACACACATTTCAGAAAAATTTCGAAAATTTCTCCTGCCTTAGGCTATTTTTAGCCTTGTCCAGAGGTTTTCAGTTTTTCCAGAAAGTTCTTCAAGTATATTCGACTTTACAGTCAAAAGTCTTCATTTTCAAAATGCAGTTCAATCTCATTGATTATAAGATCAAATTGGCCCTTATGCATAATTTTGTCAAAACTTCAGATACAGACCTGAATCATGTTTATCCAGTGGTTAATTTGAGCAGTCTGGAGGGTGTTAGCAGCAATTCGCTAAGGAATCTTGAGCGTTCCGGATTGTTGGCAGCGGCATCTATTCCTGTTACCACTTTTGATCTCGAGTTCGTTCTTGCTTGTATCAAGCATTATGACTCATCTTCACGACAAATCAAATCAGTTGATGGGAGGGTTGTCTGCAGTCTCAAACCGAAAGATATAGAGAAATGTTTTGATATTCCTCCACGTTCAGTTAATTTCACTGTGGTTATTGAAGCCTGTGAGAAGATATGGGATGGAGATCGAGAACGTTCACAGAGAAAGGTGGCTCAGAGATGGCTGAAAGTTCAAAAGACTAACATGCCTAAAAAGATTGCCCGTGGTGAATTCAAGGATGAAGTTGCTGTTTTGATAACTTTGCTCAATCGAGTTACAAGTCAAGAGGATGCTAGCACTTTCCGATCATGGATGTTTTACCTTATTTCCAGAATTCTTGATGGCACAGAACATTTTGACTAGGCTATGTTGATTAGTGATTGCCTACATCAGCAGATTACTAATTTTCTCAAGTTTCATGAGTTTCATATGATATCTTACTTGGTCTACTTAGTTGCATTCCAAGGCAGCTACAAGCATCTAAAAACTAATGGCACTCTTGGTGTTCAACGTGTTCACGAGTATTATCCTCAGTTGGAGTTTTCTTAGTCTGAACAAGACTTCCGGGCAGTGAATGATCACTTTTCTATAAGGACAGTTAGAGATCTTGACAACGAAATGCACATTTGTATTTCTGCCGAGGCAAAATCAGCAATGGAGACTTGGGCGGATTGGTTTATCCAATTCCCTACTTTCACATACATCCGGGTTTATGGATATGTTGGAGAGCCCCTGATGTTGCCGAGGTATCCTTCAGACAAGATCATCTTCATGGAATTTCTCAGGCAGATGCAACATGTTCATTTCTTTCTTCGCAATCATCATAAGACTGCGGCTACTTTTCCATTTGCATTAGGGATTTTCACATGCAGTGCGGCAATAGATGCCAGGCTTATGTCAACCGAGATAGAAAGATTCAAGCTTAAAACTCATACTCAGAGGCGTTCTTATGATCCTTTGGGTCATTATGCAACCAAGTTAGAGCGAGGGATTGCACATAAGCCAGCACTTGAAGATTTCTGGGCTAATTGTGAAGATGAATTCGAGGTTCGTCGTCGTCACTATTGTAGACTCACTATCACTCAGCTCTCTGATTACCTATCAGAGGATGTTGATGGTCTATCAGATGATCATGGAGAAGTTCTTCTCAATTCATATGTTAGAGATCAAATTGCTCGGCAACCACTTCGTTCACCAGATTGGTATGCTAAGGAGAATACTTCTATTAAGGAAGTTTCTAGATCAGTTATCAAGACTAGCAAGCAGTTCTTGGAGAGTAAATGGAAGCAAAAGTCAGTTCCTGTGACAGAGCCACCAGAGAAGTTTTCTTCATTACCTTCTACTTCTAGGTCAAGACCTCAGGTCAAGGCTATTGTGATACCTCCTGAAGGGGTTAGACTCAGTGGAAACACGGGAAAGAGAGCTACTAGTAAGAGGAAGCAGAAGCAAGTTGAGAATGTACCTGAGATTCCAGTAGAGACAGTCATTCAGGGTGAACCTCACGTTTCACCTACTAGTTCGCCGCATATGCAACCTATTGACATAGATTCGGAGCCTGAGATACCGATTTGAGTTGAATCGGAGACAACTGAACCGCCACATGTGGATACATCAGGGACAGTCTCTCCTCGAATTGATGATATTGTTCAGTCTTGTTGGCTCGAGAGGTCTTTGGGGAGACAGAGGCGAGAACCTTCGTATAACCTTGATTTATCTGAGTTCGGTGAGCCTTATCAGAGAAGGACGAACAAGAAAATCAAGAAACAGGTGCATATTGAGAAGACTCCAGAATCAGAGATTGTTATAGAAGTTGTTGTTCCTCTAGAGGGTAAGAGCCTAGATGAAGTCGAAGTTGGTGACTTTACTTTCACTAAGGAAAATCTTGGTAGGATCACTCAAGAGATAGACGCGACTCTTCTTAAGATTGTCACCAATAATCATGAAGAACGCATCACGAAGGATGGAGAGGATAAGGCATTGCTTAAGGCTGAAAACAGTCAACTTCGTCAATATATTTCTGATCTTGTTCATGGAAATTCGAGAAGAGCGCCTGTTCTTCCTTAGAATACACCTGCAGGAAACAACGAAAGCTAGATTAGTTAGTCAATCATGGCAGACTTTTGGACAACTGGATTGAAAGTTTAGTTGCTACAGGTCAACATCTTCTTGCGGATTTGTATCAGTTGAGGAGTGATGCACATAAACTTCGTCAAGGTATTCAGTTGCTCAAGATTTCAGTTGCAGAGAGTTTAGCCAAGGATCGAGTTCTTGTGTCTTAGTTGTCTGTTGCATACGATGCCTTGGAGATTGATGAAGATCAAGAGAAAGTTTTTACTTGGAGAGAGCAGCACCTTTTCAAAATGGAGATATGTGAAAAGATCTCTACCAAGTTGTTTTCACTGAAAGATGATGTGGTTGGAGTACTTGCACTTGTCAGTGGTTTTGTTGTTCAGATTCCGTGTCATTATCTTCTTGAGGATGGCACGTATGTTGAATTGGACAAAGTACAAGCTGAATTCGAAAAACTGATTCGTGATAACCTTGAGGGAGATCCTATGGCGGCTAAATTAGAGAATATTTCAGTTATTTTAGCTAGTTTCAGAAAGGCGACTGAAGATGTTAGAGAAGGCATGCATACAGTCAAGGAAAGTGGCAGAGAACTAAAGAAACAAACTGTTGTTTTGGATAGCATCAAAGTGCCTGAAGACAGAGAGATTGGCGAGTTCTTGGTCGAAGTGTTAGACCAAGATGACATAGAGTGATCTGTGAGTTGGAACCTACAGTTAGTTTCGAGGGTTGAGTTATGAGCAGCAGTTAACTCGACTTTCAGTCTTGAGTTCACTTGCTGACTTCACACATGCTTATCTCTTCCTTGGAATTATCTTCGCAGGAGTCAGGGTTAGGGTTTCCAGTTAACTGAGGCTAGTGTCCAGTTAACTTTGCTTTAAATAAGGAAGTGCATGCTTGCACATGGTCCATTTAGGTTAGACGTATCGGTTAACTGATGGTAGCTTTCCAGTTAACTATATAGTTTACTTTATTAGGGTTTAGCAATAAATCTTGCATGCATTGCAAGACTGTAGTTGACTCAAGGTGATTTTAGGGTTCCCTACACCTTTTGATGTCTATAAATAAGAGTTTTTTCTCATTTGTAATTAACTTTTGCACAAGAGAGGAATATATGTTGTGCCTACCTTGCCTTCAATATTGCTCATTCTGTATCTGTTCATGCGCTTTTGTTGTTATAATGAATTGGTATGCCACATATGGTTTCATCCAATTGTGATGGTGAATTCTTTCCTTAGTTAGATCAAATCTGTTTTTGTGTTCAATAAACTTGTTCAAATTGAGATGATAGTTGCGCCACCTTGCCTTCAAGTAGAGAATCTGCGCTTGGTTATCGTGTGTTGTTGTGAACAATAAACTTGTTCGGATTGAGCTGATAGTTGTGCCACCTTGCCTTCAAGTTGAGAATCCGTATTCAGTTTATCGTGTGATGTTGTTACCAATAAACGTGTTTAGATTGAGTTGATAGATGTGCCACCTTGCCTTCAAGTTGAGAACCTATACTCGTTTATCGTCTGATAGTCAAACCTTGCTCCATTTCATCATGCTCTATTTTTCTTGAGGAAACTGGATAGATTTTAAGTAATTGGCATAGTTGTAGTTAGTAGTCTGTGAAACCAAAAAATACTCAACTGCAACGTATATAGTTTTCGAGAAAGCCTTGTACCTCTACAGCTGAAACAAAAAGACAGGATTTAGTTTAGTTTACTTTCCTTTTCAAAGCACTTTTGTCAAGCACAACGAGGGAGCTTCCCCTCCTAATTTGAAGAGCACTCATTGCATAGTGTGCATAGCTGTCCGTACCAACTCTTACTCCAGAGGTGCTAGTTGTTACGCCATCAGATACGATGAGAGGGAAGCAAAAGTTTCAACAAGGGTTATAGCAGACCTTGGCACAAATGACAGCCCTATTGACACAACATATGGCAGGGAACAACAATAATAATAATGTCAACAACAGAGTTAACAACTGTTTACTCCACTAATGGTAAATCAATACGTTATAGAAGTAAACTGGATACACAATATCATTGAGCATGTAAAAGCATTCACAGAACAGATATATATGAAGCATTGCAATCTTTATTCATGTACTTACAATATTACATTATCATATCAACATACTCCTCCCGACTACGAACCATACAACAACATAAATAGTTAACCGGCGTCGGTTGAGAGCACCAACCATCGGCAACTGACAAGTACCAACTAATCCCGAGTGCTAACTAATCCCAAGGACTAAATCCCAGACAAAACATTATTTATTTAAACTATTATTATCTATTCCCAGTACGATCGACTACAACATTTATTTAATTAGTACGGTCGATTACAATATAATTATTTATTAACATGGCCGTCTACATCATCCCCCCCTACAAAGTAGTCGTCTTCCAGACAACTAAAAACAAAAAATGCCAACTCCTCGTAGTTTTCCTGTAATTGATCCTCCCTCTGTACTAAAAGTTGTTGTGCATCGGCCACCTGGGTATCCTTCTCTATCAACTGACCCAATACTCTCGTTTGCTCGGCTGCCAACTGCTCTTGTAACTGTACTATGATGGCTGGCTATACTACAAATCGACAATTCCAATAAATCTGATGGGGGTCTGGGGGCAATGCCCCCAGCGGGGTCAAGGGGCAGCGCCCCCAGTAGGGTCGAGGGGCAGCGCGAAACTGCATTGCGCACCTCATTTTCATGATTTTTCCACATATTTTGCATTATTTTTCTTAGACTTTACTTTCTCTGAAACCACTCAAAACTGCATCGTGCACCACATTTTCATGATTTTTCCACAGGTTCTGAATAATGCTGACGAAGCCGAAAAACACATATTTTGCATTATTTTTCTTAGACTTTACTTTCTCTAGGTCAATGCTTGGTACAACAATGGATGGTACGAATTCCTTTTCCCAATGTACAGACTCCTCACTACGCCGTACGGATTTCTCCTTAACACAGCGTACGACCTCCTTCCTAGCTCGTACAGCCTCTGCTCTATCCAAGCATACGGCTTCATCTGCAACTCGTACGGCCTCTTCTTTATGATAGCGTACGACTCTTCCTTCAAGTCGTACGACTTCTCCTCTGCCATAGTGTATGGCTCTTTCTCCATGTCGTACGGCTTCTCCTCTGCCAGAGCGTACGGCTCTTTCTCCATGTCGTACAGCCTCTCCTCTGCCTGAGCGTACAGCGCTTTCTCCAGGTCGTACGGCCTCTCCTCTGCCAGAGCGTACGGCTCTTTCTCCAAGTCGTACGGCCTCTTCGAATCGTATGAACTCTCCTGATGATATGCGTACGGCCTTGGTATTCTTTTGTTGATGGCGTACTTGCTTCCGTACGGAAACCCTTCTCTTCAAGCGTACGGCCCTTTCTTGCACTGGTACGGCCTCCAAGCATACGGATTTTCTTCCAAGTCGTACCACTTCTTTATATCGTACGGCCTTCTCCAAACAAGATAACCATACGTACTTCCTTAGGCATACGAACTCCCTCCTGTCTCCCCACCGTACAGCTTCTCTGTGTGCCCAGCGTATGGTCTTCAGTCAGATGGTTTTTCCTTCTGTAATTTCTTTCTTTCGCGTGTCTTCCTTTGCTCTTCAATTTTTCCCTTGCAATGCACCCTGAGTGGTAGACAATGTTATACTCATCGATTTATTTTGAGTCTTCCCTCTAGGTTTAAGTCGTACACTTTTTGCCAAGTTTAATATTTTAATACTCTTTACCTCAAATTTCCTTCTTTTGATTATTTTTAATTTTTCTTTTTTCCTCTTTTCAATTTTTCTCTTCCCAAATTTTATTTCTCTTTTATTATTCCTCCCTCTTTCTCTCTCCTCTTTCTTCATGTTTTGCTTTTTCTCATTTTCTCTTCCATTTTTCCTTATTTTTTGATTTCTTTCTTCTCTCTCTTCATCTCTTTTCTTTTTTTCTAATTTTTTAATTTTTTCATACTTTTAATTTTTTTAACTCCAACACAATTTTTTCATCTCTTACCTGTTCGGACTTGTGTACTGCCATATTGTCCAGTTTTGATACTCTTTCTTTGTACCCTCCATACTCAGCCGGAAGTGCTTGGCTGGGCCTTCCCTCTTCTTCCTTGATTTCCCCGATTTGTAGCATGTTACACTCTTTGTGGAACAGTTCATAGTCTTCCATCTGCCAATGAAATAAGCCATTCAGCGAGCTTGTATCATCCTCCGAACAACTCTCGAGTTCAAGTACGCCTTCGATGTTCAGTTCCATAGCTTTCCTTCCTTCGTCCACAACCGACTCA
Organism: Sequoia sempervirens; assembly: GCA_007258455.2. NCBI lineage: Eukaryota > Viridiplantae > Streptophyta > Pinopsida > Cupressales > Cupressaceae > Sequoia > Sequoia sempervirens. The sequence continues at coordinate 18,660 of VDFB02113042.1, forward strand.
CCTCCATCCGATTCAGATCCGAAGGAAGCCAATTCTTCGCTCACAGCCTGGTTCTTCAAGTCGATGACATACTTCCCCCCGTTGTTCTCGATCGAGAGTGTGTTCCTTTTCCAATTATGATTTGCCTTTGTGGCTATCAACCATCCTCTCCCAAGTAGTGCATCATACGCTTTCCTCTATAATGGGATGACGACAAAATTTAGCAAAAACTGTTGTGTCCCAATCATCACCTTCTACGCCATCAGTGTTCCCAACAGCTTGATACCATGTCGATCAGCGCCCACCAGTTGGAATGTCGGTGGCCAAAGTGTAGGCTTCTCGAGACTCTTCCATGTATCTTCAGGTAGTACGTTGACTCCTGATCCTCCGTCGACGATAGTATTTGTCAAGATATTCCCTCTGATTTCCATATGCACGAACGCTGGCATCTTCTCGATGTTCGCTGTGAGCAATACTGGGTCAATTGTTTGTTCACCGTACGGTGGTG
>VDFB02113043.1:0-35991 GCA_007258455.2 Sequoia sempervirens
TCATATCTTTTGATAGTCTCTTGCTTTTGTAGTTTTTTTTTGTTGAAGAATATAACATATATTATTTGCAGATCTCTTGTGTGGAAGGTGTATTTGTTTGTTGTTTGATCTTGTGGCTCGTGGTTTTGTAGTTTTTCACAATTTTAACAGGCTATACTCCAATCTTGGTTTGTATATTTATCCTTATAGGATTCATGTCCTAAATCCTCATCACTATCCAATAGGTCCTTGTTAATCTCTTTTGTAGCCTCAATCTTTAAGGGGATAAAGTGGTCCATCCTCGTGTCAACTATTTGACTCAAATTCTTGTTAGAATCTAAAGAAACCATCTTCACCTCCTTTATATTGCTCCTATCCTCAATGCCATGATTGGTCACTGACTTGTCTCCCTTCCCTTTAGTCTCATCTTTCATACCCCTGTTGGCCTCTCTACAATTGGGCTTCTTTTAATCTCCTTACCTCTGAATTCTTAATCGCACTTAGCAATGTGGCCAACCGTCCAAAATCTAAAACACTTGATGAGAAGACACTCAATAATCTAATTCTTGAATCCAATCCCCTAAGATAAACTTAAGTCAAACTACCTGCTTGATTGACTTGCTCAAATCTATCATAGCACAAATCTTAGCATAAGTAGTTGATTGCCTACCTTACGTAGCCATGAAACCATAGAGAAAACTCCCAAGTAAATTGCGAATTGCCTTGAACACCTCTTTAAACCATAATTCCCAAGAAAGTTTGTACATTCTAATCCACAATAGAACCTCCTTAATCAATTTTTGGAGGGGTTGAACCTTAAAGACTAGACATAGATGTGAAATCCCACATTCCCCATAAACCAAAGGCCCCCTTTCAAAACCCTAACCCTATCCTCTTCAAAATGAAAAATAATTTGCAAAAACTCTAAAACCAAGAAAGTTACCTTAGAAATAGAATATAACAACCATTTTTGAACAATCCAAGATTTGAACCTATGAAAGACTATATTAAATTTCACAATCATTATTGTGTTCTTCAACCTTTTAATAGTTTGATTCAAACGCTTTAGGATCTCCAAATCAACCTCCACATCAAAAATAAAAATTTCCCTCTCTTAATCTTTGACACCAACACAATTTGCTATCTCAAAGATGGTACCCAACTCTAAGATCATCTCCATAATGCTTAACTACAACGCCCATTGTGGGGCAAAGAGATCTTCCTCTTGACCCTTCCTCTCTCATTCAATTCTCTTCTTCAACGGGTCGCCACTTTTTACGTCGCTCCTTCGTTAAATGCGACCTCCGCGCTACCTTTATGCTTTCCTCTTTTTCATCGAATTTATATTTTTTGCGATTTTTGCTCCTCCTCACCATTGTGTATAATATAGCATCTAATAATTATTAAATAAAAAATAAAGTCATTAAATTAAACCATCTCATTATAAGCAAAATAAATATAATACCAGTCAAATCCCACTCAACGAAAAGATCCGGAGTAAAGAAGACGGCAGAAGTTCAGTCAATATACTACAATACAAATAGAGGCTCCTGTGATGTGAACTTGGCGCTTTCCATTAACTCTATCTCTGTGCCCAACGCACGCGCAAATAGAGGAAATGGGGAGTTGGCTGGAAACAAAAACCCCTTGCTCGAATCACCAAAATCCTCATAACCTTCATCTCCCTTCAACTTGTTATTAAACAAACCAGGTCTGATCCGATCACATCAGATCTGGAAAATCTAAAAACCCTTAATATTAGGGGGAGGGTTTTGATTTTTTAATTTTAATTTAAGCAATGGTACGCCATCGATCGTCATCTTCGAGCCCATGGCGGATATTACATCCCTCGTATTATTTGAAGAGGCCGCGCAGGTTGGCCCTCCTCGCCATTGCCTTTGTTTGCGCAACTTTCCTGGTTTGGGATCGCCAAACCCTCGCCAGAGAACATGAGGTATGCGTAGTTAATTAGAGCATGACAAAATGCTATTTTTTTTTAATTTTTGTGATGTAATTGAAGCTTCGATGGTGTAAATCAATTAAGTGTTTTTTGGATGTTCTTGTTGTTTTTGTTCACGGCAATCCTCAGCAATCTTCAGATTCTTTCTAATTGAACTGCTCAGTGAAGGAAGCAGTCAATCGTAAACACAGGAAAGGAAATACTGAATCCTAAAAATACTAGAATAATCAATAAATAATTATGAAAATTTAACGAGGAAATTGAAAATTCGATCATTATGTTCCCTTTGTTCAAAACAACTCTTATCTTCATAATCCAGCGTTTTAAAAGTTAATGGATGACAGTTATAATATTCTGGTCATAACTATGACCCCTTTTTCACCTCCAAGGGATCTTCGTAGGGGAGGATGATCTCTGCACATATTTTAGTCCAGTGACTTGTGGCCTAAGGCATTTTTATTTACATATTTAAAATACTAAAATTTAAAGTTGCGATCTCCTGAGGAATGCTTTTTATGCTTGTTGTGGATTTATGATTATAAGTAAGGTGATTCAACTTCAAATCTTTTACTGTACGAAAAATTTGAACTTTTGAGGAAAAAACTCTGGAAAAAATGTGTTATCAATTAAATCAAATGAAAGCGCTTTATATTTCTCATCTTTGGTGTAGATTTATATTTACAAGTAAAATTATTCTGGTTCAATTCTCTACAATCACACCAGATGGAGATGCTTCACCAAAGACGCAGTTCCTTGCATATTAGTGTGGACTTGCGGTTACTAGTAAAGTCATCTGCATTCGGTACCCTACTATTGCCTGTTCTATGACAGAAAGTGTAAACCTCTCTTTAGATACGTTCCTGTAACATGAAATTTGGTGCCTTTGGAGTTGATTACGGTTTGGTCTTTTGGTGCAGATATACAATCATAAGTAAAATGTTGTGAATTTAATTTCCTACAGATTTGTATTTCAGCCGGATTATCTCAAAACACTGTTTGATGTCATGATAAAATCAAATGAAGGTAGGTGCCACATGGAAGACCCTATTTTATTTTTCACAGTAGTAGGTGCCACATGGAAGACCCTATTTTGATGTCATGATAAAATCAAATAAAGTTTGATCTTTGATTTTATTTTTCACAAGTGCAATGGCTGGAGTTCAATTCCCTTAATTGATGCTGTTATAGAATATCAGGCAAGCGTAAATCTCATCCTTAGAAAAGTTACAATATTTCAAATGAAATTCAGTGCCTCCATGAAGGCCACAATTTGCTCATTCGGTGTGAATTTTTATTTACAAATGAAATGATCCTATTCAATTCTTATTAATGCGTTCATTGCTCCTTGATTGGGCCTTTACCTTACATTATTGCATTTTTTCTGTGTAATTCAAGCTTACATATCGAACCTCAAATGAGAAAGCTTGAAGGAGACTGTAACTATTACAATAATACACAATGTATCGAGTCCATAAAAGAATACAGGGAGGCTTGTTTTTGTGCGATATCATGTAGATAATACATAGTCCTACATTTGTAGAATTCATATACTTACAAGATCTCCAGAACCCTTAAATGAAAATTTCAATATATATTCTCCTGACTACACTAAATAACAATCTTAGAAGTGCAAAGCAATGTTGTTGTTGGAAATTAATTAGAAAAGGTTAAAAATAACTTGGCAAATAACAAAACAAAAACTCATTACTTAGTCAATTTCTTTCGGGCTTACATTCTGAGAATTGAAATTTGTTTTTTTGATTTGCTAGAATTTTTCCTATTTCTTCCAAAATTCAGAGCCTTTTACAGTTAAAGAAAAGGCACAAACCTAACCCACTATTTTGCCAAATTTCAGGAATTTTGGTAATATTACTTCAATTGACCCTTAGCTGCTCCTCTGGTGTAATGTCCCTAATCAGGATCAATGTGGAAAAATGGAATTTTGTGTACCAAGAATGAAACGACAACCGCAAACTGAAATTAAACTAGGTGCTAATCTCAACTTCAAGTGGCAGGAAAATTATGAATCAAACCCTCATATGCTAATATAAACCCCCAAGTACATCACAAACAGCAGATCTAGCATGTAGATGATGAATTACTACAAGTAAGCTTGCTGATCTATGCCTGATTTTTTTTTGATAAATTAATTGCTGGGTAAGGCCAGCACCATTTTATTGAAATCAGTATTAAAATGAAGATTACAACACTCCTGCTTTTTCCAGCCATGAGACCACCGCCAATTTCAACTCAGAAATAACAATCCAGTTTGTAATTTAAACGCCACTACAAAAGATCTAAATTCGCCATCCAATTCGAATCTTGAGCAGTATGAACACCACTTCAAGCCAGGGGATCACCAGCTACAGCACGCCACTAAACACCAACCCATTGAGCTTATACCCCGCGGATGCCTGAGAAAGCTCACCATAACCGAACTGTCACTAGCCAGCTTAACAATTAACCAAAACCGAAATACAGCCGCCATCTTAACAGCTTACCTATTGGGCCAGAAACTTAATCCTGTTCGACCCCCCTGCCTACTGCTGATTGCTTCCTTAAAACATCCGCCACAGCAATTACCATCCCAACCGAACTGACCTCACTCATATAAAACAAAAACCTGCTCCTGAATGATTAAACCAACGCCCACATAAGTGAAAAACCAACAACCACCGGTGTGACCTTGGACGCCTCTTCCATGCACAAGAACAAACACTGAGCACCAAACGTCCTACTCCAAGCTTTTAAAACTGGAGAGAACCTAAATACCAACTGGAAAGAGCCCTTTACGCTGTCCCCAATTGTCTGATTTCATTCTGAGAACTAATCCAGCCCAACCATACTTCCTGCAGCCGCTTGTTTAGCTAGCACATCCGCCATAGAGTTACCTTCCCGATAGACATGACTGATCCGGAACTCCAAGAAGGACCCCCTAAGCTTTGCAATAGGATCCAACCATCGCCTCAATAACCAGTTAGGGGTGGAGTTATTTCTAATCGCATTAACTGTGATGAGTGAATCACCCTCAAGATGAATTTTATCTGCTCCTATATCCTTCCCCAGCTCCAATCCACTTAGCGCAGCCCTGAACTCAGCCTCATTGTTTGATGCCTTACCAATAAATTCTGCTTTTTGAGCAATTACTACACCTTCCGAATTCCTAGCAACGCACCCAACCCCTGCCGAGCCCGGGTTGCCACTAGACGCCCCATCAAAATTTATTTTGATCCACCCAACCTCCGGTTTTTGCCAGACTGTTTTCCTTCTAACTTCAGCCTTCTGCACAATATTCTTAGGCCCAGCCACCAATGGTATATTCAAACCCTGAATCTTATTCGCTAATTCTATATCCCGATTAGAAAAGGTATTTTTTGAAAATGGACACCTTCTGGCAGCCACATTGACTAACTCCACAATTGACCCTTCTATTTTCTTCACCAACTTCTCCCTGGCCAACGCTTGATCTTTAAAGATTCTTCTGTTCCGTTCTTTCCACAATTCCCAACACACCGTGGATGGCAAAATCTGCCAGATACTACTAAAAACACCTTTAACTTTCTTTCTCGGCCAGGCACTTAGCCAGTCAGCCAGACCTTGAGAAAAGGGGGTCTGAAACCCAAGTTGTCCCATACAGAATTGCCAACAATAAGCAGAATAAGGACATGAGAGCAGAAGATGGTCCACGTTTTCCAGCTGCTGCTTGCAAAGAATGCACCTATTAGGACCCCTGAAACCCAACATCTCCAGCTTATCCTGAGTTAGAATCTTGTTTTGTGCTGCAAGCCACGTAAACACCCCTGCCTTCGGTAAAACATCCTTCCCCCAAAAGAGAGATACTGGCCTGCAATGAACAGATTCTGCATTCTCCTTTAATTTATACCCAATCTTAACCTTGTATTCCCCATCTGCAGATGCACACCATCTTAATATATCCTCACCGTCAGAATCAGGAATGATCCTCTCCTTTAAGATTGCTGATAAAGTATTCTTTTGCTCTATTGGGGCATTAATAACGCTGAGATCTTTCCAAACCCACTTACTCATCCCGTTTATAAGAACTCTACTACCATAATCACCCACTTTAGAACCCCAAATTCTGATTGCCTCGTCCTTTAACTCATCCAATTGCGGCCTACTACTTAGTTTCGAATGTCCATCCCAGGAGTCATTCCAGAAAGAAGCCCTCTGCCCGTTATGCACCTCCCATGTGATATGTTTAGTTATAATACTTCTGCTTTCACAAATAAAATTCCAAATGGCAGATCCTCTTGGCGGGTTCATAATTTGCAAAATGCCTGATTATTCATGAACGAAAAGTTCAAAACCCTAGAACAGAGACTATGAAAACCTGGAACAGCAAGTATGAAACATTAGAACATCAATAGATGTCTGAAATTAAAGCTGATCAGCAATGCAGAATATTTGTAAACCCTTGTCAAACAATTGTGTGACTCTGAACAGCAAATGCAAACTTTCACAAGCTGATATATACTTTTGATGAGACCTTCAAATGCAAATTAATGAATTATAACAGTGGATCTGAATTTTAAATACCAAAATCCCAAGAATATTTATTATGCTCAGGCCTGATTTATTTATGACAGCCAATGTAATCAGAAACTAAGTTACTGGTTCTGGTTTCAGGTTCATCATTCATGGATTCAGTTCGTGACTCCGACAATTTTTTTTGAGGGTTTGGGTTTGTCTGTATAAAAAACATGTAAATATATAATATAATAATAAAAAATTATTAATTTAATAAATATTTAATTTTATATTAATATATTATATAATATTATAAATTTTATAACATATAAATATAAATAATACAATATTATAATACTATAAATTTTATAATATATAAATATAATATTATGACATAAATATTAATAATTTAATTTAAATATAATATTATTATTAGTTTAAATATAATAACATTATTATATGTATTAATAATATAATGTTATAATATAAATATAAATATTCCAAACATGGTCGACAATCACAGGCAGAAGAGCTGGTAGCATGGTTAAGAGCTCATTCAATGCTTCATTCCTTCTGGTACGGGAGAGGCGGGAAGAAATGTTTACTTCTGTCAGATTGAAACCCTAAATGGCAAGAGGCCCGCCAGCCATCTTTGTTATGAAACCACTTATTTGGGCACCCTACCTGCAGACGATGCCTTCTATTATTCTGTCTCCTTATCTGTCCTCTTCAGATTGGACAAATAATAGAACAAACCTAACCCTTTAGAATGGCTGAAGCAAAAAAATTGTCTTAATAACGGATCCTTGCTGCACTGAACTGGACTCGGATTTGGCGGCTTGGCTGATGGATCTGGTAACATAGATCAGAAACAATATATGCAGCAGCAGCTACAAACCCTCAGAAATTACCTATATTAGGTCTGCAAATGATCTGAAAATGACTACCAATCAGCCAATAAAATATATATATCTGATTTGCTTGGAAATATTAATCAATCCAAACCCCCACAAACTGAAATCTGTAACAAATTGCTGTACGGGCACTGTAGAGACACTGTATCAGAAACATTTAAACTTGAAAACTTGGTCAAAAATGCTGATTTGATGATGTGGTACAATTTGTTTGCACATATGAATTGAGCAACTGCAATCAATTAGCCTAGATGTGATCCTTGAGTAAAATTGCTTAAAAGAATATGAGGGTTTTCATTCTTCGGATCTCTTACATCAAGGGTTTTTGGCCTTGAGTGCTTCAAATTCCAATTTGGAAAGAAAGGTGAAATGACAAATTCGATTGATTTGCTATGTGCCTTGACCTCTTTTTAATAGTTTCCTTTTTCAGGCCCTCCAAATTATTTTATTTACTTTTCCTTCCAAGTATTTAAAAATATTTTCTAAATTACATCCAACCCCACTCCCCTCCTTTTGAAACATTTGAATAAATTGTAAAAAGCACTTTTAAAACTTTGCATAGGACCTAAATAATATTTAAGTGTCCTTTTTGAAAATGATTTGGTTGGGCCCACTTAAAATATTATTAATTCTTTGGCTTTGAAACGGGGACATGACATCTGGCCATCCTTACTGGTGTATATTTGATCCCTTTTTCCTATGGTTGTTTCACTTGAGTGAAAATAACTGCTCAATCCTAAGTAGAATCAAAGCACATTACATATACCTCTGCATGAACAAAGCATTCATACACAAGATGTGCCTTGAATATGCAGAAGTTATCACCAAAATTGATTAGGCACATAAGAAAGGGAGGGGGGATTGAAAAACACTTAAATAGCTTTAGAAGGAAGGATATTTGGATCATAAGTCATTCATGGAGACTTATCATCATAATCTTTATAATCATAGTCAGTTTAAGCATAGCCATTACTTTTGAGCGGACATGGATTTTAGTCTTCTAAATAAAATTTATATTTATTGATAACTGTTTCACTATAATTATGGCAATCCACAATTTGTAATTTCCTCAGCAATCTTTTTGTTGAAAATTGAATGCAGATCTGAAAATGAAAATTACAGCTACCACTTGAATTGACTTCAAATGACAATGAATCAGAGTGTGTTTTAACTTTAGAGCATTAAGCACAAATCACAAACAACTGAAATAAGAGAAGCAAGTCATGAATATTACATAGATTTTTACCCTGGAAACCTCGTTGTGGGAAAAACCAACTCCGTAGTGTCAACTGGTCACCACATCTTCTTCCATAAGCAATTTGGCATTACAAAGAGCTCATACAAATAGAATTATATAGTTGATTATTCTCTCAACTCTTTGCTACCTGTTTATCCTCCTTATGCTGGTTACTGGCATCTTACAAAGAGCACAACATGGAGAATGAGTCAGTACCATGCTGCTGATTACTTTGTTCAACTGTCTGCTACTTATCACTAACTCATATATCCATTCATGTTTTGTCAGGATTTCATCCTCTTGGCCTTAAAAAAAGCACACATGTAATCCAATGTTCTTATTTTAAGATGGTATAGCTGTGGGTTATATAGGGGGCACTCTCAAAGAAAACGTGATTACAAAATGGCTGAAAGCCAAGGAAACTATAAGGAGAGATCCAGAAAAAGGTATACCTGAATATTAAAAACAAAACGAGAACAAAAGAGGATTAACTGAAACTAAAAAGGAGCTTGGGCCACAGCTGCCTTATCATCCCTATCAACTATCTGAACACTTGGCTCTATAAACTCACACAGAGAAGTATGAGAGATCCCATCCTGAGAAAAGGGCTGGAAGAGTAAATAAACTGGAAATTTGCAGATTATTATCATGCATGTCACTCACAGATTATCCACCGCAAGGGCCATATTCATACAAAAGATTTCCACATTTGCCATACGGTGATCAACAGAAGCATACCCATCTATAATGGCAACAACTTGATGCTCCTGAACTTCCACATCCGGGGACAGACAAGAAAACCCACCATCAGAACTACTTGATGCATTGCTTCATACAAATAAGCATCAGACACTGCTCCCAATGATGCAATAGCTCTGCAGTTTCTGCACTGTATTTACACACCTTACCATGCTCTTAAATAAAAGCAACTGTATGAGAATGGCTGCATACAAAGTGTAGCATAGAATTTAAAGGCACAAATTGTGCCAATACAGAGCAGATAAACCACCAGCATGAACATGCTTGTTAGTTCACTTGCAGCCATCAAAAAGCATGTACTGCTCTGCTGCCTACCAAATGAAATTAACACATGCTGAAACTTGAAGCTTTAATTTGAAGGTGAGTGAAATTAAGAAGGTGGGTACAGTTGAGCAAGGAGAGAATCATTAGAAATAATGCCCTACTAAAGGCCATTCTTTGGCATCAAAGGTGGCCTTGGTCATAAAGGAAATTGATCAATACCAAAATTTGCCAATCTATCTGCAACCTTGTTTTTTTCCTGGTAGCAATGCTTAAAAACTACATCCTCGAAGCTGCTAGCAATGCTTTTAACTTATTTGATAACACTTATAGGTTTCCATCGTTCATCTTACCATCCAAGCACCCATTAATTATGATTAGAGAATTGTCCTCAATCTCCTGCTGCAGACAGTTGATTGATTTGGCTAACTTTATGCGTTCCAAAAGCACCACTGCTTCAGCTTCATTATTGGATTTGACATTAAGAAATATGAGCCACCTTTAACAAGCTGCCACTATCCAAACTCAAGACTACACCAGCATGTGCAGGACCTGGATAATCTCTAGCAGCACCATCAAAGTTTGAGTTGAAGAAACCTGACTTTGGGAGCGACCACATACTCTTTATACAAATATTAATTTTATCGATTACCCCATCAACAGGCAGACATTTGGTACAATGTGAAGGCTAGAATCATTTAATATTAGAAGCATTTTGCTTTTCTTGCAATTGTTTTAGTGACATAATGTTAAATTGGAAAGAGTATGTTTTGGGTGCGTTTTATGAAGACTTTGTCTTTTATAGAAAACTGTGGTGTATAGGAAAGAGTATGTTTTGGGTGGGTTTTATGAAGACTTTGTCTTTTATAGAAAACTGTGGTGTATTAGAAGCATTTTGCTATTCTTGCAATTGTTTTAGTGACATAATGTTAAATTGGAAAGAGTATGTTTTGGGTGGGTTTTATGAAGACTTTGTCTTTTATAGAAAACTGTGGTGTATAGGAATCCATTATCAGGGCGCCCATGTTTTCTCTTGTTTGCAACAATTTTATATAGTGGGTTTCATTGAATGTTATCATTTATTAGTATATCTGTAAATTTATAAAATTGAAGCCATTTATTTATTTGACACATGTCACAGTATTGGTTTGCTTGATTTGATTGTTATTCTGATGAAATCTTATTTGCCTGGGTTTTGACTTATTGTGTAATTTGATCAGTCATGTTTTTGAATTCAAATAGGATAACTTTGAAACAAAAATTAAAAACAACGTGGGTTCATAGATTTGCTTGGACTTGCTTTGACAACTGAATTTTTTCTTTCTAGGTGGAAATGACCAACATTTCATCTTATTTTTCCAGGCTGAAATATCCAAATTGATTGAAGAAAATGCTCAACTACAGAATCGGGTAAGTTGACCACAGTAATATTTCAAATATTTGTACAAGCATTTGAATTTTGCAGGGTTTTACATTTCATGGAACAATCAACATTGTGCAATATAAATCAGTTTTCAATTTGCTTGCAATATACCTTATAGTTTTTGAAATGTCACACTAACAGAAAAGCAATATATCTCCTGCAGTTGAGAGAGCTTATTAATTATGCCGAGGAGTCTGGCAAGCAAATTAATTTTCCAAAGAAACAGGAGGAAAACATGCAGCAGAGGATGTCTTATAATGATGCTGTTAATATGGAAAGACAAGTTAAAGTGAAGGAAGCTATGCTGCATGCATGGACCTCATATGAGAAGTATGCATGGGGCTTTGATGAATTACAGGTTTTCCTGAGCCTCTTTTCTTTAATAAGAAGGAAATATTTTTCATTACTTCATCAAAGTGCTTAGGCTAGTTTTGTGTGTAAGTTTGTAAGAGGACAGTTGTACTGAATTATTTCTGTTTGAATTTCATCTTTCTGTGTTGCTTTTGCTTTTTTCTTTGAATAAAGAATAAGGCAGTCTGAGAAAGCATAATATCGCTCCACCAAAATGAGCATTCCATTGTGGTGGTCCATCCTGAAAAGAGAACATTTACAGCATTACAGTGTTCTAAAGATAGTCTGTCAATGGAAAAACACAACTTGGATGGGTGGTAGTCTTCCTTTCAATTCATCATAAACTTAACTATAAGCAATCCCATTGTAAGCTTCAAAGACAGATCTAACAGGAGCATAAGTTTTTTGAGCAGCAGACAATGCGTAACCATATATTGCAAGCTACATATAAAGTCCATTTATTTAGAACATTGTCTGGAAGGCCATCATCACAGTCCAAGCAGGGGCCTGTAGCTTAACAGGAAGAGCAAGTATAGAATGATCAATCCTCACTTTGACAACTTTCTCCATCACTAGCATGTGACACATTTCCCATTCTTCTCCACATTCTGAATTATAAAGGAGTAGCTGATGCCTCTTTCTGAGACCCCAGATGGCTCAATTATAGACACCTGTGGGTTATGGAGCAGAATCAGATTCTTCTATCTCTCAAATTCCAACTCAAATTGAATCATATGTGAGATTCTTGAGAAAAACAATGTGTCTGTTCCTATTGTTTAGCCCTTTTATTGAATTTACTTTCAGATTGACCATGATTTGAATTTGATCATGAGAAATGGATACTTTTTCTGCTCACAAGAGGAATATCCTTCCACTCAGGAAAAACAGTCACTTCTGAGATAGTTGTGTATTTTCCTTGTCCTCTGAGGCTTTTCTGTTTCTACAAGCTACTTAAAAATTATAATTAAAATCAAAATGTCTCTGAGCTTGGCTAATGTATTATGGCAAGTCTCCCTTTGGTCCGAATAGGAATGAAAATGTTAATGTTTTGAGCAGCTTCGGGTTCATCCTTCCAGCTCAGTCCAATTGGAGGCAACATAAATTAAATGATAGCCTTTCGGCTATTTAATTTATATTCAAATTTTGTATTGACTTCATTTAATGAGGAGGCGCGAATATCTTGAGGCCGACCTCATTCCTTATCTATTATTATATTCTCTCTTGACAACATTATATTTCTGGGCCGACCTTCATTGGAAAAATATAATTTATCTTGGCCGACTTGTTATTTGTAATATCTCTTCTTGAGGCCGACTTTGTCCTTAAAGAGATGTAACCTCTCATAGCCATGTATTTATGGAAGACCACTTCACTCCTTGTTCGATCATCAAGTTCTCTCCAGGCAAGTGCGAATTCCTTATCAGCTGAGTGCGAATTAGTTTCAAGTGTGATTTATCATCTAATGTGAATTTCTGTCAAGTGCGAGTTACTGCCAAGAGCAAATTCTTCAAGGGCAGATTGCGAACTTCTGTAAATTGCGAATACTGTCAAGAGCGAATTCTTCAAAGGCAGATTGCGAGCAGAATCTGAATATCAAGAAGTGACAGTTGTGCTATCTGTTCTTGCGTCTTGTTCAGGTGTTGGAGACTGGCCTTGTGTTATCTGATTTTGCATTTTATACAGGTGCTGAATATTGACCCTGTGTTCGGCCTCATTGTAAAGTGAATTGTTGTCATTGTATATATATATAAGAGAGATATTTGTTGCTGGGTTTTTCTCCCTCAAGAGGAGGGTTTTCCCAGGGTATCTGCTGTGTTATTTTGTCTGATTTTTGAATTAATTTTGTGCACATAATCTGGTCATTAAAATTTACATGGTATTAGAGCGGGTTTGAGAGGATCGTGATCAGATTATTGCAAATCTGCATATTCTTTTGTTGTTCACTAATCTACATCAGTCAAGATGGTGAATGGTTTGAAGGTAGAAGATAGACTCGAAGGTGCATCCAACTTCACTTCATGGAGATTTAGGATCATGCTCAACTTGCGTGAAAATGACTTGGGAGAGTTCGTGGAGTCTACCATTTCTGAACCTGAGGAGGAAGAAGAAAAGTTGCAGTGGCTGAAGAAAGACATTAAAGCAATGAAGATATTGGTTGACTCTGTCAAGGATCATATTGTTCCTATCATCTCTAAGTTGAAGACAACAAGAGATATGCTCAAGACCTTGGAAGAGATGTACGAAGTCAACAATACCAGCCGAGCCCTTGCACTAAAGCATCAAGTACATCATGTGAAGATGTCAAAGGGAGAATCTCTTACTGCATACTTCATGAGAATTTCAAATTTGAGAGATCGGCTCTCAACGATTGGGCATATGGTTGAAGACAAGGATCTGACTATGCTTGCTCTCAATGGGCTGCCTTTGTCTTGGGAATCATACATTCAGGGAATCAGTGCAAGGTCAAAATTGCCTAAGTTTGATCGCCTAAGATCTGATTGCATTCAAGAGGAATCTAGGTTGATGGCAAGAGGCATTGGTCAAAGTTCAAGGAATGAAGATATTCATGTTCTCGCCTCCCATACTTCAAAGAAGAAAGGAAAAGATGGAAGGAAAGGATTCTTCAAGAGGAATCGAGACAAGGGAAATGATGATGCACCTCCATTCAAGAAGAAGAGGGATATGTCCAAGATTCAATGTTTTAGGTGTGACAAGTTTGGGCACTTCGCCAAGTATTGTCCAACTAGACCTAAGCAACAGGGCACCGTTGCAGATGTTGATGATGCCTCTCCTCAAAAGGATTCAAGTGAATATTTGTTCTATTCAGCATTATCAAGCAGTGTACCTTTTGACACCAACACTTGGATAATCAACAGTGGTGCTTCACGACACATCACCGGTTTCAAGGAGCATTTATCAAGTTTGGTGGAGAAGGAGTCTTCTGAACAAGTCATCATTGGAGATGATGCTAGCTACTCCATGAAAGGAATTGGGACCTCTACACTACACTTGGATTCCGGCATATCACTTCAATTGGGTAATGTTCTTTATGTTCCTGGAATCAAGCGAAATCTTATCTCTATTTCAGCTTTGGAAGATAAAGGATATCAAGTTGCCTTCTCCAAAGGAAAAGTTCTAGTTTGGATGGAAAACTCTAGCTTCAAGAATGCTCAAGTGATTGGAGTTAGACATGATAACCTCTACAAGGTTTGCACACATTCTTTACAAGCTTTGGTTCATGACTCTTCAAGTCTTTGTGATCTTTGGCATAGGAGATTGGCTCACTTACACTTCTGAGCCCTACCTATTATGGAGAAGATGGTGACGGGCCTTCCTAAGTTCAACCAGGAGCACGAAGGCACATGCAAGGGCTGCGCATTAGGTAAGAATATAAAAGCCCCTTTTCATAGTAGAGAAAATAGATCTAAGTGTATTTTAGACCTAATTCATTATGATTTATGTGGTCCTATGTCTGTTCCTTCTTCGAGTGGTTTTTTGTATTATGTTCTTTTCATTGATGATCACTCTAGGAAGACTTGGATTTATTTTTTGAAATCTAAAGAGTTTGAGGAAGTGTTGGATAGGTTTAAAGAGTTTAAAGCCTTGGTAGAAAATATTTCTGGTAAAAGAATAAAAGTCCTTAGATCTGACAATGGTGGAGAATACACCTCTAGTAGTTTTCGGAATTTTTGTATTGATGCAGGGATTAAGAGGGAGTTCTGTGTTCCCTATAATCCTCAACAAAACGGTGTTGCAGAAAGAAAGAACAGAACGATTGTGGAAGCAGCGAAGGCCATGATCCATGATCAAGATTTACAAACATTCCTATGGCCAGAAGCATCCAGGACAACTGTGTATGTTCAGAACAAAAGTCCTCATAAGATCTTGTAGAACATGACTCCAGAAGAAGCCTTTACTGGGAAGAAGCCTGAATTCAGTCATTTGAGGATCTTTGGAAGTCCTGTTTATATTCATGTTCCCAAGGAAAAGAGAACCAAGTTGGAGCCTTCTGGCAAGAAGGGAATATTTGTGGGCTACAGTGAGACATCAAAAGCCTACAGAATCTACATTCTAGGACAAAAGTTGATCAAGATCAGTAGGGATGTCACTTTCGAGGAAGATGTTGCATTTAGAAGATCCAGAGGGATTCATATGGAGATTGATAATGAAGAGTCTCCTCAGGATATGGAAGTTGACCATACTCCTGAGATTCAGAGGGAGACTTCAGAACCAAAAGAAGAAGTTGATCCTATTGAACCCTTGGAACCTACTGATGGGCCTACTGACATTGTTATTGAGAGAAAGAGACCTCTATGGGCCAGGCGTACTATGCATGAGGCTGAAAGTTTTGCAGCTCCTAGAGGCACATTCAGAGAAAGCAAAAGGCCACATAAGTTCTCCAGTTATGTTGCCTTGATGAGTCAGATTATAGAATCTGAGCCTACCTGTGTTGAGGAAGCATCTAGTCTTCAAGTTTGGAGAGATGCTATGACAGAGGAGTATCAGTCAATTCTTAAAAATGATGTTTGGGATATTGTTCCTAGACCCAAGGGCAAGTCTGTGGTATCTTCTAAATGGCTATTCAAGATTAAGCATGCTGCAGATGGAAGCATAGAGAAGTACAAGGCAAGATTTGTGGCTCGTGGGTTTTCTCAGAAAGAGGGGGTTGATTATGATGAGACTTTTGCTCCTGTTGCTCGCTACTGTCCGAACCATCATTGCTATTCTTTGCATCTAGAGGATGGAAGGGTACACCAAATGGATGTGAGGCGACCTTTCTCAATGGGTTATTGAGGAAGGGTTTATATGAAACAACTGATGGATTTGATTCATGGAAGGGAGTCTCATGTTTGCAAGGCCTTGTATGGTCTTAAGCAGGCTCCTCGTGCATGGTGCGAAAGGATTGATCGGTACCTATCAAGTTTGGGCTTCTTGAAGAATGATGCTGATTCAAATCTCTACTTCAAGGTAATCAATGGTGATGCATTAATTTTGGTTTTATATGTTGACGATCTGATCCTTACTGGAGAAGATCACCCGATTCTTGAATGTAAGAAGGAATTGACTTGAATTTGGATAGAAGGACCTTAGACTCATCATTACTTCCTTGGCAGAAGTCACGGGAAACCAAAATGGAATGATTTAGAGATCCAAGGAAGTACACCATTGATGTACTTAAGGGAATTTGGCATGATGGATTGCAAATCCATGTCTACATATGGAGATTAATCTACATATATTGAAGGAGGCATTAGTTGATTTGGTGGATCCTACATTGTCTGAATATTTGAGATTAGGATCCTTGATGTATCTAGTTAACTAGACTGATATTTGCTTATCGATTGAGTGCCTTAGCAGGTTTATGTGTGATTAGAGAGGCAGTTACATCTCTTATTGCGTGGCATCACAGAAATACTTGCGTGGCACAGTTGGATATGGGTTAAGGTATACTTCAGATGCAGACTTGGAGTTACATGGTTTCACTGATTCTGATTGGGTAGGTTGTGTCACAGATCGGAAGAGCACCTTTGGTTGTTGCTTCAGTTTGGGTTCTGATATGATTTCCTGGTGCAGCAGGAAGCAGTCATCTGTAGCATTGAGTACAACAGAGGCCGAGTACATAGCAGCAGCTTGCATGGCGGCTTCGAGGAAGCCGATTAATGGCCGTGGCTATGCGAGTTGTTTTGGACAATCAATGGAGCCTACTATCATTCATTGTGACAATCGAGGTTGTGGTGAAGCTTTACGTCAATCCACATTGTTTCATGGCGAAGTGAGATCTGCGATACCACTATATTAGAGATATGAGTGAGGGAGGCTATACCGATTAGGTACATACGACGATGGCGGAGCCACGTGAGGATATTCTCACCAAACTACTCACCAGCTAGGATAAAGTTTGAGTACTTCCGAGATAAGCTTGGTATGGTGGAGAATTCAGCCTTGACTGAGTAAGAGTCTCAGTATCAGTGTAGCCTTGTTAATACATTTTCTTCTGAGACGGAAGAATTTGAGGTGCAAGTCCTTGTTAATACATTTTCTTTTGAGATGGAAGAATTTGAGGTGCAAGTCCTTGTTAATGCATTTTCCTCTGAGACGGAGGAATTTGAGGTGTAAGCCCTTGTTTCCACCCTCTGAGCTTGAGTCATGGTGGATGTCATGTGTGAGACTCCATGACATATCTTGTACTTGTGAATGTCACGTTGAGGTGACAACATCACGCAAGTGATGAACACTTGTACTCACCATAGTGTGGTTGTTGCCTTTATGGTGGATATCGTATTGAGGTGATTTCTAACATCATGTTGAGTTGATTTGTTTTGAGCAGCTGAAAGTTCTCTCCCTAGCTGAGAGGGAGTGTTAATGTTTTGAGCAGCTTCGGGTTCATCCTTCCAGCTCAGTCCAATTGGAGGCAACATAAATTAAATGATAGCCTTTCGGCTATTTAATTTATATTCAAATTTTGTATTGACTTCATTTAATGAGGAGGCGCGAATATCTTGAGGCCGACCTCATTCCTTATCTATTATTATATTCTCTCTTGACAACATTATATTTCTGGGCCGACCTTCATTGGAAAAATATAATTTATCTTGGCCGACTTGTTATTTGTTATATCTCTTCTTGAGGCCGACTTTGTCCTTAAAGAGATGTAACCTCTCATAGCCATGTATTTATAGAAGACCACTTCACTCCTTGTTCGATCATCAAGTTCTCTCCATGCAAGTGCGAATTCCTTATCAGCTGAGTGCGAATTAGTTTCAAGTGTGATTTATCATCTAATGTGAATTTCTGTCAAGTGCGAGTTACTGTCAAGAGCGAATTCTTCAAGGGCAGATTGCGAACTTCTGTAAATTGCGAATACTGTCAAGAGCGAATTCTTCAAGGGCAGATTGCGAGCAGAATCTGAATATCAAGAAGTGACAGTTGTGCTATCTGTTCTTGCGTCTTGTTCAGGTGCTGGATACTGGCCTTGTGTTATCTGATCTTGCATTTCATACAGGTGCTGAATATTGACCCTGTGTTCGGCCTCATTGTAAAGTGAATTGTTGTCATTGTATATATATATAAGAGAGATATTTTGTTGCTGGGTTTTTCTCCCTCAAGAGGAGGGTTTTCCCAGGGTATCTGCTGTGTTATTTTGTCTGATTTTTGAATTAATTCTGTGCACATAATCTGGTCATTCTAAAATTTACACAAATATCTCACTTAATTTTTTTTATAAATATAATAAGTCCTGGCTCACAATAATAGTTGCATAAATAATTATAAATATGAATCAACCCGGAAATTGCAGTTTTAAATAGTTTATTAGCTAATTTAGATATAATGCTTAGAATATTTCAGAAATGATTGAACTTATCCCTTGTATAATTTTTTTCTTTAAATATAATAAATCCTGGCTCACAATAATAGTTGCATAAATAATTATAAGTATGAAATTATGAATCAACCCGGAAATTGCAGTTTTAAACAGTTTATTATCTAATTTAAATTTTAGATATAATGCTTAGAATATTTCAGAAAAGATTGAACTTATCCTTTGTATCTGCTGTTAATTTGTCCCAAATCTGCAGCATTCTATCTTCACTGAAATGCTTTTGAAATGTCTCCAAAATCTGCCTGAATTAGGGGTTTTTGTCCTCTAATTTCTAATCTAGAGGGGTTTTGTCCTCAATTCAGTAGGGTGTAGTATTAAGCTGTGCAGGAAGAGCATGTTTATTTTATTTCACCATTGGCATTCCTTGGCCGTACTTAAGAATGTCTACTTTGAGACCCTTATGAGAATACCCTAATTTGTCAGCAGGTCTTAAAGTAAGCTTGACGTCTTGCAGTGGTGTGTTATGTGCAGCCTTCAAAACTTTATCCTAGGATAAAATAAATTCTATCTTTGTATGGAATAAGGTCATGTATTACCTTATACCTCTCATCATGAATCTTTCCTTTCAAAATATTAGTAACAAATGCATCCTTCCCATATTCTACTATTATGTTAGCCTTCCAATCAAGAGAAATCTCTGATAATGAACATAAGTAAGACTTTATGTTAGTCTTCCAATCAAGATAAATCTCTGATAATGAACATAAGTAAGACTTCCCTGGTAGAGCGTTGGCTATTACATTATTCTTAACATAAGTAAAACTTCCTTGATAGAGCATTGGGTATCACATATTCTTACCTTTGACGTATTCAATGTTAAAGTTGTGGGCTTGAAAATTGCTTACTTATTTTTGTTGTTTGTTGTTTAAATCTCTTTGGCTGAGAAAGAACTTCAAATAATTGTGATCTGTTTTGACCACAAATCTTCCACATACCAAATATTGTTTAACTTTGTCTAGAGCATGCATTATAGCTAGCATTTCCTTATCATAGATTGAATAACACTTTTCATTGTTTTTTAACTTTTGGCTTTCACTATTATTGGATATCCCTTTTGCATTAGTACTGCTCCAACTCCTTCACCTGAGGTATCACATTCTAGGATAAAAGGAAGTGAGAAATTTGGAATGGCTAGTACAAGAGCCTTTTAAGAGTCTTAGCTTTTACAAGGTTATTTGTAGTATTGCTGACAGCCAAGCTCAGCATTACTTTTGCTCTATACAAGTTGTCCCTGAAATTTCTATTTCCCCCTTCTCGATTTGGTTTACCTTTTGACCGTGAGCCTTGAGGCCTTGTCAAAGTTGAGCTTGATCCCTAGGTTCTGTAAGGATTTAATTCAGCTACCACTTTACTTATATTATCTGTTCTATATGCAATATTATATACAGATAAAATAGGTGAACAATTAAAATCTTGCTTTAGCTTTTCTTATTTTTTTAAAAGCTACTATATCTTTTCCTAAAGTTTTGTATATAAGGCAATATATGAATATGTATTTAAGGAAATAAATAGAAGAATAGAGAAAGGATAATGTATAAGACTTTATATGGAATGATGAGAATGTATATAGTAAAAAATAAAAGGTAAACATAAATAATTTCACTAGAGCTTATGTTTGTAATATTATTTACTGCAGTCCTTAAACATGATATAGTCTTGAGTTTGTTACTCCTATGTTTGTAGGCAGTCTTTGCATATGATCCACCATTTTTTCTCAATCAATAAATATTATTTTTCTATTTTGTATGCAGACATTTTTGCCTCTCTCAGACTGTCTTGAAAATTGGTTTGTTTTGTGTTCTGCTTTTTCATATCTAAAAATTTGTTTATTCAGTAATGATTAGTTTCAAAGCAAAAAAGTAAAAACAATTCATCCAAGAATACTATAAGGAGAGTCTATGAATTATTGCAATGCCTGTAGGTTCCCATGTTTTAAGGAGGTAAGGAGATGCTAAGATTGACTTTGTTATGGTTTCTTTGCTTACAGTTTGAAAAGTCAGTTTTGCTTATGTCTGTATATTAATTGGTAGGGTATTATCTAACTTATCTTAATCTTGGTGGTCCAGCCACAATCAAAGAGTGGGGTGAATAACTTTGGAGGCCTTGGGGCATCCATTATAGACTCTCTTGACACATTGTACATAATGGGATTAGATGAGCAGTTTCAAAAAGCAAAAGAGTAAGTTTTTGGTTTTGTTTTATTGTGTTTGGTAATGATAGAGACCAATCTTTAAACAACCTCTATATAGGACTCAAGAGATTTGTTTTTGCTCTCTTTTTTGATTTGATTGCTGGAAGGCTTTCAGAGGGGTTCAACGTGTTTGTTTAAAGGCATCCTGAAAAATATGTTTTTATGTTACTTTATGCAGATGGGTGACCAACTCACTAGACTTCAACAAAGATGTTGATGCAAGTGTTTTTGAAACTACAATAAGGTTCACAATTCACCCGAAATGTCGTTTCTTTGATTTTTTGTAATGTATTATAAAATATCATTTCATTATAAAAGTTGAAGCATGTCAGAATTCATATAAATTTGAGGATATTTTTCAAATTAGTTAAAACACTTGCATAACAAGTTCATAGGTTATTTGACTCTGTTGAGAATCATTGGTTGATATTGGAATGGTCAAGAGTAGAGTTTACAAGTTCTTGGCAATGGCAAGGCACAGTTCTTGATGTGAAACAGTGACATTGCCAATTAATGGTGTGAAATAAGAAGTCTTTGTTTCAGTTGATCTGGTTGTATCTTGTATGAGTGCTCACACATTATCTATTTTCTGCTTTTGAATGCAGAGTGGTTGGAGGACTCCTTAGTGCATATGACCTATCAGGAGACGTTATATTTCTTCAAAAAGCAAGGCAGATTGGAGATAGGTTGCTGCCAGCATGGAATACACCATCTGGAATACCGTACAACACCATTAATTTAGCTCATGGGAATGCCCATAATCCAGGCTGGACAGGGGTAGTTATTCAGAAACACTTGAATTTTCTTTCTTTATTTATTTCAAAACCATCCTTGAAACATACATACTGCAATCCTTTTTATTTCTATTTGTTCACTACTTTACTAGATACTTGAGAATTGCATTGAAATGAACCCTGTCCCATAACTGAATTTGAGTCAATGAGGGACCCGGCTTCAGGTGTGAATGATTCTAGGCTAACTCAGATACTAAATTTTAGTTCTATTACAACAAGATCTTGCATTTGTGAACATTAATTCATAGCGATTTTGTGTCTCAAGATAAATGATTTTCAAGATATTATGACTTGGTATATTTTTTAATTACTATGAATTTATATTTTTTTTCTCTATATTTCTTACACAGGCTGGTTTGATTTGTTTTGAATGATAGATCTTTGGTGGGTTTTTCTTCTGATAATGCATGTTAGAATGGTGAGGCTGAGCTTCACAGGTTGCATTTAATAAAACAAGATGGGGTGTTCGTTACTGGGATATGTAGGATGAATTTTGCTTTTAACACCTGACCATTCATCAACTATTCAAACTAACTTGCAGAAAAATTTCCCAACAACGAACTTCTTTTCAATAATCTATTTGCTAACTTAAAACATTTATTTAAGTAATACTAATTACTAACCTAACATATTAATATATATGTAATAACTCCAATATTCCCCCTTTTCTACATCACTTCGAACAAAGGTAGGAACATTGGTAATGAAACATCACTTGGTGAACTCTAGGAATGCAGCGCTTTCATCAAGTATACGACAGCTAAATAGGACACTCTAGAGAAAATCCTATGTACAACTAGAGACGGATCCAACTCAAGAGGAAAAATCCCTTCTCTAAGAGAACAAACCCACTAATGCACAATGATAGAACATCTAACCTTTGAGAGTAAAATCCTTCCTTGTCCAAAATGACCAAGGCCCCCTTCTTCCAAAAGGGGATACAATATGCAAATGGTCTAGTGCTTCTCAAGTAGTGTACCATCTCTAGGTGAGAAGCAATCTCAAGATAGAAATAAGCCTCTATCCTCTTGGTCCTCCAACCTTCTCCATGATCATTTTAGATTTTACTTGTTGAATATACCATGTGAGTCTCAAAAGGTCTGATCAGTGCAATGCAGATGAAAATGCCATGAAAGCTTAAACATTTCAAACGCAATGTAATCTAAGCATTGTTAGATTTGAAGATGTCGAGTTCAACTGAAAGTGCACCTTTGTACAATATGAATTTGTTGTGTCTTTACATGAAAAAATATAAAGACACCCCTTTAATTCTTCTAAATATTTTTTTACTTCTAGTTCATTAACTTCATATTTATTAAATTTGCGTTGAGCAGTTAAATGCTCTGAGAGAAATAAATCAAATCAGACAAATAACACAGCATATACCCTGGGAAAACCCTCCTCTTGAGGGAGAAAAACCCAGCAACAAAGATCTCTCTTATATTTGATGCAACAGTGGCAATTTTTACAAATTACAATAAGGTCTAACACAAGACCGATATGCAGTACCTGGCAATAAGGAATGACAGATAAGAACTTCTAGATCACACCTGGCAATGGCAGAATACAGAACTGGCAATGTTCACTTTGCACTGGAAGGTCTTCAAACTGTGTTAGCTCAACACTGTGCAATGTTCGCCCTTTGTATTCTTGTATTCGCACTTGCTTGAAATCACTGGACTGGTGTATTCGAACTTAACTCTCAGACAGGTTCGCTCTTGATGAATATCACTGAACTGGTGTATTCAAACTTAACTCTCAGACAGATCTGCACTTGATGGATGTCACCGATCTGGTAAGTTCGCTCATAAATCTCAGATGAGTTCGCTCTTTAAATGATATCACAGATCTGATAAATTCGCTCTTAAGTTCGCACTTTATTTTCAGATGAGTTCGCACTAGTATAGAAGCTGAGATTCCACCTTGATTGATCAGATGTATTCGCACTATGATCTCAGATAAGTTCGCATTGTAATCTTAGCTAAGTTCGCAATATAAACTCAGATAAGTTCGCACTATACAATCTGATAAGTTCACACTATATAATGATCGAGCTGATCTCTTCCGTAGTTTTTCATCAAGGATGAATAATCTGTATATATATACTATATAGAGACAGATCCTTCATGTCGTCCTTTTTGAGAAATCATGACTCCATGATATTGATGTCGGCTTTAAACAATATCGACTCTTCTTTAATCACTGTCGGCCTCAATCAAAAATAACCTCTTCACAAGAGGTCAGCCCTCAAATGATAAATTCGCATTAAAATGACTTCATGATAACAAATCAGAATGAATTCATATCTTCTCATGTCGGCTATGAAGAGAAACAAAAATAATAAATATAACTTGAATAGCCAACGGCTATCATTCAATTATATTTCCACGAAATTTGGAAGGAGCTACCCGAGAAGCTGCTATATCATTTAACACATGTGCCCTCCTTTTGTTTTAAAATATTCAACGGGAAAGACTCAATTTTTTGTGTTGCTTAATGTGCACAAAATTTCTATCCAAATTCAAACATAACTTTGATCTCCTCATTCATGGCTGTTCTACATCTTCCCTCAATCAGAACATGCTCTGATACCATATTGAAATGGTGAGAGTCAAATTACATGACACATCATTAGTAACACATAATAATATTCATTCATTTGAGAATCGAGATAGGTGAGGTGATATTACATTTTGCTTGCATTGGCTTATAAAGCCCTTTGAACCACCCAAACTAACTTACGGGAAAACTTCCTGATGACTAACTTTTATTTAATAATCTATTTACTAAATTATAACATTTATTTAAAAGGGTTTACATGATCAACATCAAATTATCGTGCAATGCTCAACAATGCAATCAGATGGTTTGTATGAGTCAGGATGGAAAAGACCTGCAGGTGTAATTATGTCGAAACATGTAATTGTGATTGAACAATTTGCTGATTTGACTTTTCTGCAATGTACATCGCTAACTTTGGTAAAGGAATTTTCTAAAATTTTGCAAGGGTTGTGTGCCGATGTAAGTTGCACTCTTCAATACAAACTTACACCCACGCGAACATCAAGCGAAGTGTAAGACACTAATTCCCCAAATTAAAATTCTTTGCAACTGCTAATCTGATTTTTGTGTTTTGAAGATTTCATAATATTTACCAAGAAAATGCATAAAATTGTGAATCAAATGCAAAGAGAGCAATGTTGGAAACTAAATATCAAATGATCAACTTTATTATTCATTGCTTTGAATTTACACCAGTAAGGTTAGTCATATGCACACAGACCTATCAACCACGATCTTGCAAGTACAGTTACCATTTCCACGAAACCCTAATGATTTCCTCAAATCTGCAGCCTCTGGATGAGCAGCATTAAGCATCTTCGGTTGATAGTTTCACGCAACCTTGAAATAACGATACAATGAAAAACTCGACTCCTCCAATGTCCTTTCTCCAGGTAAAATACCGGGCTCCTTACCAGCCAAAGAAACAAAAGACAAATATCAAATCCTAGATGCTTCACAATAGCTTGGTTGATCCCTTTATATAATTTCTCCAAGAAGAGGCTGATCCTCTAGAAGGTTCTCTTTTAATCATTTAAAAATAATATTAAATGTGCCCTCTATAACTTTTATAAAATATTTCCTCAAAGTGGCCATTCATAATATATTTGCTAGGGCATAAAGTTATAATGCCTTTATAATAGCCTTTCATGATTAATTATTATTAAAGTCTTATATTTTACATAATTAAAATAATATAACTTTATACAGTACTCCTTATTTCACCATTAATTAATGGGATCAATCTAAGACTCACCACGTCCGGGTGCCTTACTATAAAATACAGAAATCTTGGACTCTCTTACGCTGTATTGACTTTCCACAATAGTAAGTATGTAAAAGCTGAGTCCTAAATCCATAAAGCAAAGGGTAACTTATAGACAAACTCACACTCTAGGAGGCAGTGAGATAAGCTGCAGCAGGACCTACGAACAACCCCATTGGCCCCAGTACTCCAAACTCGATGCTGCAGGCGGGGACGACTAGAGGCCTATGCGTGTGGGACATGATTCATAGGACAATCTTCGGGATTAAAAGGCTGACTCCTTTAAGATCTTCAATAAGCACTTCTATCTTTTTATCTTCATGGAAGAAAAGGGGGGAGAGTTTAAAATGAAATGTGCAATTGAAAGCTATTCTAAGTGAACAATCAAAAAACATTCACGAGATAAAATAAATAATTCGTAATTGCAAACTGTGCACAACAATTATCATACTGATTTGTAACTTAAGCATTCGTAAAACAACCACAGGCTGTTTAAGTGACTATGTAGAAGAGGGATGGAATTGATCATAACTTCTTATATTTATCATAGAATAGTGCATAGTTACAAGCTTATAGACCACTAAAACATTTCCGGAAACATGAAGGCCATTGGAATTAAGAATTATATGCAAAAGTATAAAGTTTGCAAAGCTTGAATAACATAAGCACCCCTAGCATTCTAACTTGGTTAATGAGCAAAGTGCTCTTATTTATACAAAGTTGCAATCATTAACTAGGAAAACTATGAAATACGGGCTATAAATGCCATCAATTTGCAGAGTCCTGTATAGTTAATCAATCAATTCTACATGCGAAACGACCTCTTCCACCTCAACTTATGGATGTCCACCAATTTGAATAGGAAGGGAGAGAGAATTGTGTAATCATACTTTGAATGTCTCTTCAATGTCGAGTGCCACCATTGATGATCTTTGAATTTGAAAAAAAGAATATGGCTACGGATTTGTGAATATAGCAATTATTGAATTGGAGAATGGTGCCTATGGACAATGGCATTTGGACACAAAAATGCTAGCCTTCATCATGGATGCAATTGGTAGATGATGCAAAATTCGTAATAGAATCTAGTGACCAAAGAATTGCAGAAACCATTAGATCTATTGGCTTGGAATGAATCAGTGATTACCATGTGTTCCTCGGGTCTTTCAATATACCTATACCATATAGCATTTGAGGAGAACTAGGCCTACTTTGATGGAAGCAAAATGACTAATTGCATAATGGAATTAACTTGGTTAGATCGACAACTTCAATATGGAGCTGGGCTGTTGGATCAAAGATGGTGGTAGAGGATAACATGACTTTGTCATTGCTTAAAAAACATATGAGCTTTCCTTGGAAATTACTTGTTGCAAATTTGGCTCACCGTTGATGAGAAGTTGTTGGATTGCCAACCGATGTTGCAATAGAAAATATTGACAAGCTTTGCCATTCTCTTGGGATGTGTAGATTGTTGGGCGTGAATAGAATTGGATGGCTAGCATTCCATCAAAATTATGCAGCTTGATAACCTTTTAGGATTGTATGGCTCTACCAGGTGTCCTTGTTGACGTGACTTATTTTGTAGGCTCAATATTGAATAAGTAAAAGAATTGATTAGCCTACCACTTCAATATCATGCATAGATTATTGATCTAAATTCCATTAAATGCTAGTGCTTGTATTTTGCTAGCAACACATGCTAAACTCTTTTGAGGTGTAGAAATTATTATATCAGAAGTGAATCAAGGGATTGAGAAAGGATGAACTAAGCAAAGATCCACAAACAAGAAAATACAAGGAAATTGGGAAATCAAATGATAGGAAAATAGAACACATCAAGGAATATACCCAACCTTGGGGATGGCTGCAAAGATCAAAATACTTGCCTTGACAATACTTTGCTCGCATAAGGAGGACTCAAACCACATGGGAGCCAAAGATCTAGAATTCTTGGCAACCTCTTAGGGGTCTTTTGCCTTGCAAAGAATGAATCTAGATGCCAATTGATCCTAGGCACAAAGTCTAAACAAAACTTCAAAATTTCAAAATTGGTGCAACTCATCAATATAACCCTATACCTTCTAGAGAGAAATGAGAAATAGTTGCCACTCCTCCTTCATGGGGATCTCATTCTTTTTAAAAGGCCCAAAGACTTTCTAGTTGAGTGTTATGTTTATATGAGATGTTTTGTAGGTTCTTGACTCTAGGCTTGACTTGAACTTCAAGTTGATCTAATTGTTGGAATAATGCTTCCACTTCCACAATGCTTGGTGTTTGGGGCCAATTTTGCAAGAATGATTGGTTGGATTGTTCTAGCAAGAACAATGCTTTGAATTCTTCTTCTTTTAACACTCTCATTGTCATCAATGTTGGACTAATCGCCAGTGTCTCCCTTTGGATTTGGGACATGGACTAACTGCCTCCTGTGGATCCACTTATCTTTGGCGTTTGTATCGGGCGTTAACAGGTCGATCTTTTGGCGCAACAACAAATGTGTTCCAACAAATGGTATTAGAGCCAAGTCGTGGGTTTGAATCCCCTCGGGTGACACTGAGGGGGGATTGTTGGACTAATTGCTAGCGTCTCGCTTTGGATTCAGGATATGGACCAACTGCCTCCCATGGATCTGCTTATCTCGAGCGTTTGTATCGGGCGTTAACAGGTCGATCTTTTGGCACAACGACAAACGTGTTCCAACAATCAAAAGCTAATGATGGCCCTTGTTGAACTAGTGAGATTAATGAGCCCTCATTACCATGCGTAGTTTGACCTAAAATGGTTAACTGCAATTTGTTTTTCTGGTAGTTTTATCCTTAGTAATTCATTGATCTTCATAGTTATGTCTGTTTAGTTGCCAATTCTTATTGTAGTTAGCTTTTCATTTGATAAGTTGTACAACTTTTGCACAAAGCTTTGAGCTTGATTTCAGCAAATCATAGGTGACATGATATTTAAGTGGAGAAACCTTGTTAGAAAAAATCTCCACATGAGAAAGAGGATAGGTATGTTATTAATCTTCAAAGGAGATGTACATCAACACACTAACACTCTAAACTTTGGCAGCACTCCGACGTCACCCGTGTTCTTGTAAAATAATCCCATAAAACTACTATGTCGTGCTCTCAATATATAGGCACAAAGAGAGATAAAACCATAAATGGTTTACCCAAAACAATGGTTTATCCAAAACAATGGATACCAAAACCATGGTATCTTGCAAAAACCCATGCTCCACTATGAAGAGCATATTCAAAGAATAGTAAATAAATAAAAGACTTCACATGGCACCACATGGGTGCAATTAATTAGCCCTTGAAAAGAAAATGTAATTGTAATAGCATCATAACCCTCGATGGTTCCACTCCCAAATTATAGCACTTCAAAATGCAGAGGCAAACTCATATAGGTCTTTCCTTGTCATATGAGATTCCCACTCCTCAATCCTAGCACCTAGAATTGAGAAATGGTATTTAGTAATCAAATAGTCAACTGTAACCACCATTGTTGTGCTTCCCTTCTCATGAATGCATATAAAGATTTCAAGAGAATCTAAATTACACATTAATATCCAATATCACCCTAGATGTCCAAGGACACTTTCCAAGAGTGTTGGAGACACATGAATAGCTATGGGATTGCAAGGTAGTGGCGCTGGGAAAATCCCAACATGGGTCAGGCGTTTAGGGATTATTCACTTGACATCCTTTTTCTTGCATTGAGTTGGAGGTAGAATCAACGAATTTCAAAGTGAAAGTTTTCGTTTACCTTTGATATCTTGCTCCTAATAAGATCATATAATTCTGCCAAGAATTAAGAGTGATGTCAGATTCAACAAGTTGTGATCTTTTGTATGTCCTCATTTAGTTGCTTTATTTATTGACCCTTTGATGCGAGAACCTTCATTTCATTGACAACTTGGGCTTGCAAGCCCTAAATAGAAGTCTTTATTTCTATCAATTTTTGGAGAGACTTACAATTTCTCCTTTATCTAGGCGTTCTCTTTACTTGGGGTGCTTTTTTAATACAAAAACTCTTTGACCCTTTCATGCAAAGTATTAGCTTCAATCACTTTGCTTTTATTGATTGGTTTGGCCTTTTACAGTCTTTTCCTGTAGCCTTCAATTTTTATATTAAGATTGTCTATTTCTATCTATAGGCTTTGAGCTTTTGTCCTTTCCACTTCAATTTCTTCACTAGACATGTTAGATTGGAGGTCAATGGTTGCCTTAAGCAATTGTTGGTTTAGTGACTTGATAAGGGGCTTGCGTTTCTTTCAAAGTGCCCTTGATCTTGATGGGCTTAGATTCTCTTTTTCCAAGCTTCCTACTAGCTTTGATGAATTCCATAATCACTCTCTTGACATAAATGCGGTTCGATCCTCGTTCTAGGCTTCCCTTAGATTCTTGCCCATGGCATGGATTTGGTAATGGTCAGGCCTCATTTGATCCTACAACTTGTTGATAGTAGGGCTCATGTGTGCAATGACTATATATTGTTGAATTCAATCATATTGTGCTCATATCCTTGTTTGAGCTAGAGCTAAGTTTGCTTGTCTTCCCACTCATTCATCTTTGCTTCTTGGACTTTTTTGACTTTGGACATCTGCATGTGTTGATGATAATCAGTTAGAGAATCGATATAACCTCTTGCAAAGGGGGTGTTAGAAGGCACCATGTAAGGATATGTTATCATTTGATGTGAGGGTGCCAAAGTTGCTCTGACTATGAGTGAAGTTTGAACCATCATGGTCGAAGGTGAAGGTACACAAGCTTGGTATGAGGATCTATGTCAATTGTGCTTTTAGGAGGGATTGGCTGCATATGCTATATGAAAAGCCGAATAATTGAGGTAGGGATGTAGTCGAAAAGGGATCTAAAGATTGGACTTTGACCATTGATGTTTATTGGGGAGCATGAGACACTAAAGTGAACAAAGGTGTAGTAGAGACACTAGAAATAACAATAGTTGGGGACAAGAGGTTAGGCATTATACCTGGTGGACCTTTGGGTGTGGACAGAGGATTGGAAAAGAAGGTCATGGCCATAGCAGGAGATAATTACAAAATTTGAGAAATGATTGGGCCTAAAGGATCTACTAATTTGGGTGCGATTTGGGTTGAAGAGATGGGAAATAAGGTGTTGGACTCAATAAAACTTGTCCCCAACATGGTAGGGGTCAATGGTGGTATTGAAATGGGTGTGACAAAGACAATTGAAACATGGGAAAATTGGACTTGTTCGGGCCTAGTTGGAGGAATTGATATAGTGGGTAAAATAATAGGGGAAACATGAGGAGGAAGAGGTGTAGAGACACATACATGAGTTGTTGTGGTGGATGGGAGTTGTTGCTCTAAAATGTCTTGTTGAGTGCAAGGTGTTTGCTTTGTCTTTGATTTGGAACTTGTTCCCATGACTAGCTTATGCCTCTTCCTCTGTCTCATCACAAGACTTGCTTGAATGCTTTCTATTGATCTCAATGTTTGTGAGAAAGGACCCACTGAAGTTTGCTTTTGGACAATCGCTCGTGTAGATGGCAATGCTCTTGTTTATGGTTGTGTAGGAGTAGATTGTTCAAACCATTTTTTGGAATCTCATTTCTTTTGCAAGAGTTTGTTGAATCCTTGATGGATTTGGGATAATTTACCTGCAAGGCTTGTAGATTTCAAGGGCAGATGAGCAGAAGGGGTTTGACATGGGAAGACTAAGCTTGTGATTGTAAAGTATGTAGGGAAGGAGGCCATGGAGTGTTACCGGAAGATACTTAGGCCGAGGATGCTT
The DNA here is from genome assembly GCA_007258455.2 of Sequoia sempervirens. Classification (NCBI taxonomy): domain Eukaryota; kingdom Viridiplantae; phylum Streptophyta; class Pinopsida; order Cupressales; family Cupressaceae; genus Sequoia; species Sequoia sempervirens. The sequence continues at coordinate 31,345 of VDFB02113043.1, forward strand.
CTTTTTGAGTGGGCAAGACCTTTTTTGATAGAACTATCACTACTGCTCTCTTCCTCATAAGTTGATTCTTCTTCTTCCTCCTTTTAGGCTTGGAAGAACCAGCAGTTTGGATGTTACATCATAGTCTGTAACTGGGGAACCATGTTCTTCATCCCAAAGCTCATCCCATTTTTCATCCGTAGAAACATCTCCAAAAGAATGCTATGGTCTGCAATGTCTTCTCTATATTTCCAGTAGGCTAATATATATATATATATATAGTACAGCTGAACCTAGGGAAAAAAGGACGAGTGAACCACTGAATCTGAGCTTGCTGCCTAGGTGTACTATGATAAGATATTTGTGCAGGTTACTTTGATGTGTCTGACTAATTTATTAATTTACAGTTCTAAATGAATTATTATAGTCGACACTTTTGGTATTTTTATGTGCAAATAGAAGGCTGTTGTGGAATGATCAACCTGCAGCAAGGTTGTGAAATAAGGCATTTTTATTGTTTGATGTATATGGATTTAAGATTAGGAACAGTACAGATTAGTATTTGAACTTATTATTTGGGGTGGTTAATGCTTTGTAGGGTTTAATGTCAGGGGTTGCATTTGTGGCTTGGTGTATGTGGTACCGTATAGCATATGAAGGCTTATGTTTGGCTTGCTTTCTTAGGATTTTAGGCGTCTTTATTGACTATTGTTATGTGTTAATGTTTGTTAGTATTGTTACCATAATTTTGTAAGTTGGGAGTCCAAATTGAAAGAGCTCAAACAAAGCACTGGCCTTTATGTACTTTCAGTAATGACTAAGGATTTATTGGATAAAATGGAAGGAGAGGAGGACATAATGCCTATAAGAAATTTGAGTGAGTGTGCTAAGCTTACATGAATGTGGTTTTCATCTAGCCATATTATTATTCACACAATTTACTTATTTGATCAATTCCCTGTTTCTGCACGTGTAAGGCATACAGCAATGTGTCACATAGTTTCAATTGTGTAGCTGATTGTTACATGTATGTTGTAGGGAGAGTTGAGGGCATTGCTAAGTTTAAAAATGAGATGCTTAGCTTGATTTCATCTAAATGGGTGGTTCTTTGTTTAAAATAAAATGAAGATGACTAAAATGCAAATTCATCCTGCCTCAAATATAAAATGAAGCAATTCCTCCTTGATATAAATTGTTAGAATTAATTAATCCTCAGTCTTTAAAGTCCTAGTTATTAAGTCTTACAGCCATATGATAGATATATATTTTTTTGTTATTTTTTATGGAAATTTCCTACTCGACCCTTTTTTGACCTTTTGTTTATGTATATTTCCTACATTGAAGGAGGTTTCATGCCAGTAAGGTGGCTAGGATTATTATTATTTATTTTATTAATTTAGATTATTTTTCACTTCATTTATCTTTTATCTTAGATTCCTTGGTGTGTAACTCTTTTCCTTGGTGTGTAACTCCTTTTTCTTTGCACACGTGTGTGCTCACCTCATCACAAGGGATGGGAGTTAGGAAACATAGGTATACACTAATGCAGGGTGAAAATAAAAAGAGGTTTGGAGTTACATGCATAATTTTTCGTCTCGCATCTATAAAATTGTGGATCTCCTTCCTTTTCCTTAATGGTTGTTCTTAGTTAATTTTATTTTCTTGAATCTCTCATGTGTTTTTTTTTTTTTTGTATTGGAGAGATTGCAAGAATTGTAAGATTTCAAGTTTACGCCATTTTCATTAATATATATGGGATTTTCTTCTGTCAAACAGTTTCCTCATTTCAAATATCTTGTCTCACCCTTCTTGTGGTATGGTTTTCTTTCACTTTTATAAAATTTATTTTGTGTTGCTTATGATTCATTGTTTAGTAGTTGATTTTGGCATAATGTTTTCTTAACATAAATAATGGAAATGATTGGTGTCCTTGTTTATCTATACTATAGGGCATAGTTTGAGAAATCAGTGAGTACATGTAGGGTCGCTGAGTACTTGCCAACTTTCTTGACTCCTGAGTTTTTGCAAGGTTTACTCGCCAAGTTTGCCAGTTGAGTTTTTGCGCCTTTTTAACTGAGTACTCGACAAATCTGACTTTGCCACACATGGGATAAATGTGCCAAAAATGTGCTTCAGACATTGAAGAAACACGTTTTGGTGGCTTTGTAGCATTTTGAATGCTGGAAAGACTTTAAATAAACATAGTTTTTAACTTTTGAAAAATTATGAAAACGGTTTGCTGCCCCTAAAGCCCACCAAACTCATTTGGTACATTTTGTAGCTGTATTTTACACAAAATCTGTTTTTCAAAAAATTGTAAGTTGCCAAGTTTTCACCAAGTCGGAAATTTTTGTTCTGCTTACTCCAAGTTTGCAAACTATGCTATAGGTTATTGTTTGCTGTTTGTTTATGGTGATTTTATTTAGAAGAGTTGAATGTGTGAACGGGTTGTGATGATTTCACATGCTTGCACATAAGTCTTCAGGAATTTCTTGAGCTTGCACAGGAAGAGATCTGCTTCCTTATGCTATAATTGATACACAACCCTATGCATGCTAGTGATAAACTTCAAGTGTTTGGTGGCCTCAAACTTTTTGCTCACAGGCTAGTGTTGCATAATACTATTTGAATGAATGTCTTTTGAAGTGATTTTCTTATGGAGGGTTCAAGAAAAGTATATATCTCCTTGTTGATCATTCAAAATGCTGATGAATGTTAACAGTTATATGTGTGTCTTACATATTTAATTTTACCATAGTTGACATAGTGCGCCTACTTACGGACATGTTCGCAAGTGGACATTATATGCTATATATAGTCACGTTTGCATGAAAAAATCTGTCTCCTAAATGTTTAAGAAACTGGCTTGTTTATTTCTTTGCATGCTGTATAATTTAATTTATTAGCATCTTGATAGAATTGGACAGGGGATAAACGATCGATGAACAATAATTTTTGTATCTTGTTTGCTCTTCTACAGTCCACATCTTTGAGGAACATAAGCTTAAGCAGTGTCACAGAAAAGTCCACGTCTATCCCGCATATCGGTATTGAACATATCTAAACACCTACACAGAAATTAAATGCCATTGATAAAAGTTATTAAGGCCTACTAGTGTCATAAAATATGCTTAAATCATATCTCTGTTTCATGTTTGCATACAGTAGATGATCTGGAAATCAGTGAAATCCTCTCAGTATGATTCATATTTATTGATACTGAGTAGTATGTTATGGATAAAATGAGTGCTTAATGATATGTTAACTGTGTGCTTTGTAATAACAGATGTGATAGTGGCCAGATGTTTTGTTTTTTAACAAAATCAGTTAAAGCTTAATTATAATTCTGGATGTTGATCTGGCGGTGTTCTTAATTTGTATGAATTTAATCTTTTGGCATTATTCATGATTTTGAAGTTTCCAGAGTTTAGATGGATTCCTTATGGTGAGTGGTAGGGTTGCTACATGTTTCTTAAGCTGAATTTTTCCTCGGGGCTTTGGTATTTAGTAGCATAGATGTATTGCAGGTTAAGTTCAACCTTTTTTGGTTATAATGTGTATAAGAAAATTATAATTTTCTGACTCTGAAAGCTGATGCAATCCAGAAACAGAGGAACTAGAATCCCTGTTCTGTCATTTTGTGGTCTGTTTTTTGAGGTTTTAAGTTTTGGCATTTCTTGTCTTCTTCATGAAGCGTTTGCCTATTGCATTTTTTTTCTGTTATTTTACATGTCAAAACTGAATTATTGTGTCAACAGAATCTTTATATGTTGAATAAGTCAAGTGATGCTATCATAAATCCTTTTTGTAGAAAGATGGCATTTCAGAATTTTTTTGTATATTTAGGTTAGTCCAAAATTGATACTGATATGATATTGTGTCTTTTCAGGGGGCAAGTATACTGGCAGATTCTGGCACGGAGCAAGTGGAATTCATTGCCCTTTCGCAAAGAACTGGAGATCCTAAGTACCAAGAGAAGGTTTAATTCCTTGACGTCTTGTTTCCTTCAAATGTATTTTGTTCATAACTCTTGAACTTTAGAGATCTACCATAATATCTTCCTTATAATAAAATAAGGCTGTTTTCATTTTCTGAGAAAGTAATGTAGTACTTAGAAGGCGTCCATTCTTGATGGGATGAATACAAATCAGTTGTACTGGTAAGAAGGGATGACTCAAATTTATATATGATGGTGCAGGTTGAAAATGTAATCAAGAAACTGCATGCAATTTTCCCAGATGATGGATTACTTCCTATTTATATAAATCCTCATTCCGGCAATGCTGAAACATACTCAAAGATTACTTTTGGTGCTATGGGGGACAGGTATATACTTCATTGTTGGGATATATTTATAGCACTAAATGATTTAGTTGAGAAGAATTCGACGGTTCAAGACAAATATTAATGTTTTTAAATTTTGAAGTTTCTGATTCCTGCTGTTGGCAGTTGCTTTGGTATGTTCATCTGAACCAAATTTTAGTTTCTGGTAATTTTGGAATAATGGAATGTTAGGTTAACAGATTTGATGTTTAGGAATTTTAAAGAATAAATGTGTTGGTGCATTTTGTTTTCCTTGCATTTAATTAATTACTTTAGTGCATCATATGCACCTAGGAGAGGATAAGCTTGTTAAGGTAAGGTAGGTATCTACTTGGGTGAGTTGTA
>VDFB02113044.1:0-10229 GCA_007258455.2 Sequoia sempervirens
ATTGTTGTAACTACTCCAAATTGACATTAATTAGTTGTTTGAGTTAGTCACTAGTATAGCAATTTAAACAAAGTTAATTTTTTTTCAAACTATGAAGATCTTAAACTTTGGAGAAGGAGCTTCACATCTGAACCTATTCAGTGTAATTTGCATTTGCACTTAGGGGGGCTAGAAAATAAATAAAGAATAGGGTTGCTCTGATAACACACAAGATTTATTTTATTCTTCTTTACAATCTTGATTTGAAATATTTAAAGATTTTAACAAATGTGGTTTTTGCTCTGTCACCACCTTTTCAAATTTAAGCTTCTTGATTGCAATGTGGTTTTTAGCTAAAAAGTTGCAACATGTGTGATTGTTGAGGATAAATGGAAAGTTTTTTGCATCATTTAGATTTTTCATTGTGGTGCTTAAATTAGGCTTTGCACTACAAATTTATTGTGGTTCTAGCTCTTAGGTTTGAATGGTTGTTCATGAGTAATGTACCAAAAGTAAATTGTTAATCCTTTTCCATACCATGTATTTTATTTGAATTATTCTTAGTTTGTTGCCTTGAGTGTCATCATATCATTTCTTTGACAAATTTTTATAAGGTTCAATCTAATGATTATACCTATGATGACTACCATTCTTGGTAAGCTCTCACTATTGTCATGGACTATTCACTATTCATGAATAACAACTCCTCGATGTTATACTCACCTCATGATTGACCATCTAATCTCATTTTTCTTCCTTATAGGTGATGACTATTTTTACATGATTAGGGTTTCTTTTAGGCTATCCTTAACCGTCACTTGTCATTGCAAAGTATCATTCTGTAGATTGATACTTTTCTAGACCACCCTATGTGGAAAATGATAGTCATATCTTCCAACTACTGAGCTATTTGATTTTTTCTTTGGTTTAGATTATAAACTTTCATTTTTATGTGTTTTCTAATTTGCATTTTTAAACAAATGCTTACACATATCATTTTTTCATGTTTACATATTACTTCAACACTTTATTCATGTATTTGAATAATAATTTAATGCTTCCATTTTCCCACTATCACTTGGATTTTAAATAGAGAAATAATTTCAATATTTGATTCCCTAGTTTCTAATCAGGTTTGAGGGGAAATTATGAATTAATTGGTATCAAAGCCACAATAGGGTGATTTGGGTAAAACATATAGGTATTTGTGTGTATAACCCTTATTTTTCAAAATTTTATCAAGATTTTCAAGTTGTAAAGGAATAATCATGAAAAATATTAGAAGAATAAGATTGAAGATCTTAAGAGATCCATGAGTTGGTTTCGAGAGAAAACAAATCTCTTTGGATATAATTTCACCAATTGAATGAGAGGATTTAATAATTGCAATAAAATATGATAGAGAAAGACACACTATTGTCAAATCTCCAAGAAAAGTGGACTAGAACCTTCTCAAGAAGAATAAACTATTATAAATTTATACAAAAGAATCCATGAAGAAATTTGCTTCAATGAATTGAAAACTAATGATTCCACTTATAATTTTTAAGATAACACTAAGGGTATAGGATCATTATTGATTGAGAATATAGGATATGATGGAAGAGGACTTGATAAATATGGTCAAGGAATAACCCAACCCATCATAGTGAAAGAAAGGATTATGGAATCATGGAAACTAGAGAAAGCTCTAAGGGGGTCTTCACTATGCACAAGTTAAGGAAAAATCATGGGAGATAAATTAATTCAAGTTTAGTTTTTGTAAAGCCTCAATATGATTGTGGGATTTTTCCAAATAAATATCATCAATCTATGAAAGAAGAGAACAAAAAATTACCACTTTAGAAGAATAAAAAAGAAAAGAATTAAATAAGTTGCACTCCACCTACTTCACCATTAGCCAATCCTAAGGATAAAATTAATCATGTGGATTAGGATTCCATATTGATTTGTTTGAATTGAGAAAGGAACATGCATAGAGAAAAATATTTCAAGTTTTGAATTCCACACATTTTTTATGGAAATAGTAACCATTATGTAAAGTAATTACCACCATTAAGGGGAAAAAATATCATGGTAAGGATGAAAAAAAGGAGAATCCACTCACCCCAAAAAATGTAAGAGAAGATCCAAGGCACACATAAGGAAAGTAATAAGAAATCCAGTTTGAGTATCTGAAGAGGTATTGGAGTAAATTGGGATGACAAGTGTTAGAGGCTCCATCTTGAGCTTCACTTCAAACATGGCCAAAGAAAAAAAGAGTAGCCACTTGAGAAAGATAATGATTAAATAGAACCAAGTATCAAGAAGTAACCCTATCATGAATCTAAACAACCAATTCACAATAAGGTTTTATCTTATGATTCTTGGATAGATCATTTTCTAGATTTAAATTAGAGATAACAAATTGTTGTTGAAATATATATGTTTCTAGGTAGATGGTATCATCCAAAGTTTATATTATAGATTTATTTTATATTCAAGGATAACTCCACTTGGTTGTAAAATAAAGGAGTAGAGTTCACTCACAAAGGGTTGAGTATTAGAAAGCATGTCAAATTGAGATTAGCTAAGGATAGAAAAATACAAATGTATAAGGTAATGCATTTGTTTTATCTCCCACGTTTCTTTATTCTTTTATATAAAATTTGAACATACGTTGTTGTTGGCTAGTTTATATATGTTAGTTGAATGAAGGTATCATCCTTATGGAAATATAAATCATGAAAGATCAACATGGGAAATTTTTAGGAATTTAATTTAATATGTATTTATGTATTTATTTACAGTATGAAATTTTTAGTGTTATTGCATTTGTATGAGCAAGAGATCTAACATGTATGGATAAAATAGAACAACATTGTAGTTCTTGAGTATTTGCCACATGTATAATTATTATTTTAGAGCATGTATGTGATAGGTTGAATGTGAGCATTAGAAAATGAGTAGCAAGCTAAAGAGTGCAAATAAACACCAAAACAACCTACACCTCAAGATTAGCCTAAGTTGGAAACAACACAAGATAAAAGCAACAAATGGAACCTTATACCTTGTCTCGAATCGATCCTTTGGTTAGCCCTTCGATTTTTGATGTGTATGCTCCTTGGATGGAAAGATGCAAGCTAAATGATGATGGGAGGATGGGTGAAAATGGATGAAAGCATGAAAATGGCTAAGTGTAGGTTAAGAAATAAAATTGCAAGAGTTTGGCTAGCAAAATGATCTCTCTTAAAATGAGAGAAAATAAGGGGTATTTATAGGAATTTTGAGAATTCCTAAGAGATGGATGGTCAAGATTGAGTCACCAAATATCACATGTAGGGCTAAGGTGAGTTGAGAACCCGCCAAGCCCCTCACATCTCACATGTGGCAGCTGTGATACAGCCCCTAAAAGGTGGGTATGAATATTGAGGTGTAAGAGAAGTACACATTTACGGAGGGGATACAAAGTATCTTGGGATTGACAAGATCTCTCATAAGCGAGGTCCTTGTCCCCATGTAGTGAAGATACGTGAAGGAACAAAATTCTCTAAATATCATGGGGAGATGTAAGGAACAAAGAATAAGTGAAGGAATTAAAAATTCCTTTGAGTGCCTTAGGATTAAAAGGTGAATTAAAAAATTCATGTGAAGTGGAGGCCTTGTCCAAAAGGAGAAAGTTTCATTAAGGTTGACTTAACAAACATGCCATAAATAGGAGGAGACGAAGGACCTTTAACCAAATGATTAAAGTTGTGCAAGTACTCAATTAGATAGACTAATGACTCATTAGAAGCAAGTGGGAGATTATGGAGGATGTGACCCTAATGATGATTAAGGATGTGCACATGCTAACCCTAATTAATTAGAAGAATATGAAGTAATTAAGATGGATTAGAGACCTACTTGCAAAAGTTGGAGGATGTAATTCATAAGAGAGGTGCAAGAGGAATCAAAAGCACCTTTGACCTAAAGGGGAGACTGAACAAATGGCACATTTATTTAATTTAGAGGAGGAAGAGGCAAAGCATTTATTAAATTAACAATTTGGTAATCTCATGTAATTTAGGTATTAATTAAACAAATGGTTTAATTAATATTAAACATGAGATAAGCAACTGATGAATATGAGACATGTCGACTCATGAAGTGACCAAATTGACGCTCACAGATGAAATCACCATTATTATCTACTTTGGGTGCTATAAATAAATCAGCCTGCTACCTTAAAAGATGATAACTGCAAGATCAATAATCATCAGAATCGCAAAACCATCAATTTTAGGGTTGTTCTATGTACTTCTCTTGTACTCTTAGGGTTTTTCACCTAAAAGGAGAGAGATGGAACCCAAAAATTGAGGTGGTTCACTCAAAATAAGGAATGTATGATGTAATTATGACTAAGTGCAATGATCTAAATGCAAATAAGTGATGAAATTGACTAATTATGAATGCAAAACTAATGAAATGTGAATGTTTGAAAACATAAGCAGATATAAAAAAATGAACTAAAACATAAACAAATGCAAATGAATTGAATGAGATCGATCAAAGGCACCCTGAAGTCAATGCTAATCTTGGATTCAGGTTCTAGAAATCCAGAAAAATCATCATTGTTTATGACTAATGGGACCTATATCTCGCCAATCAGATGGTGAATTAGTCCCTCATATTGGTAAATGACTTGAAACCGGTTTTCTACCATCTAGAATTGAATTCCTCACTTGAAATCAATTTTTAGCCTATAGGTGTGGGACTCCATTCACCAATTAATGGCTTAATCATTCTCCTCCAAAACTTGCAACTAAGAGTCAAACTGTGGGTCCAAATCACTTGTCTTCCGGGTCCATCATGGACAAATCTGTGTAAAATGGGTTGAATGTTGTCTCCAAGCTTGAATTAGGGTTTTGTTGACTTGAAACACTTGATGAGCTTTTGACCACTTTCCAACACCCATTTATCTTCCAACTTTCCCATGCCAAGACCAAACACACATACAAAGAGGAGGGGAAATGGTTAAGGAAAGTTAGAGAATAGGAATTTTCCTGGTCAAACTCTACTTTAGTAATCAAACCCTATAAAGAAACGAAATGAAATAAGCAAGGAATGATGAATAAACAACATGCAAGTGTCCTAAACCACTAAACCTTTATTGTAGATGTCCTAAGATATGTTAGCCATACTCCAAGATGCATGATAATTGCTTGATTGAATGATGTTTTGATAGATTGAATGCAGGAATGCTAATTGATGTTGAATGAGTGAATGTGTTGAATGAGTGAATGAGATGAATGGGGGTTCAAATGGATGGAAAATCACTTATTTATACACACTTATGCCCTAATTACCAAATAATACAACATCACAAGCCAACATAAGGTCTTAATGAATAAAAACTAGAAAGAAATTTTGAATTATTTTGAATTTTGAGCCAAGAGGGACTCATTTGCTACCCATGGCGAATGGATCCCACTCTAGGGTTACAAGTGGATGTCGGGAATTAAGTTGCATTTAATGAGGTTTGTCGGGTTTACATTCAAAAATACACTTAATTAAGGCCTATAAGTGTATAAAGGGGCCAAATAAAGCATAAGAAAGGTGTAAATAGTGATAACAAGCCTAGAAAAGCATGAAAGCTTGTTACAAGACTTTACAACACTTTGAAATAGTACTTGATAAGGGATAAAAATGGAATATTTAGATGAATTATAATAGGAATAGTCTATAAAAGTGTAGAAATGTGTTACAACACTTCACAACACCTTCACAAGACATCATAATTTGAATATTTAGAATCTAATGTGAATGCATAAGTCACATTACAATATTAAATCAAAGAAAAATAGGTAAAACATCATAGGAAAAAGACCTAAATGACCATGAAAATGTCAATGATGCATTTTTCTATGGTACAATGTGGAAAATACTATGGCATGTTCTTAGGTATTGTAAATACATGTATATTCATAATTTATATAATGGGTAGTGAAAAAAAACAATTGCATCTTGTAATGTATATTTATATTGGTTGAATATCATGGGAAACACTATGATAGTTTTGTGGGTGTATTAAAATATGCATTTTTCCTTGGGTTGAGAATGGAAAAAACTATGGATCATTTTTAGTGTTTTAAGCATGTGTTCTTATTGATTAAACATGTAAAAAATGATGAGCATGGTCTTGGGTGTCATAAACATGCATATTTTCATTTCATGGCAATGTAAACATTATAGCATGTAACTTTTCTCATTCTTTAGTTGATAAGGAAGGTTATAGAAAAATAGACCTATTTATATTAAAAATAAGTGAGGAACTCTATACATCATATAAGAGCATGAGGATAGCCAAGAGCATTTAAATAATGGTATGCATTGTTATATTTTGCATAAATTTTCATGAAAAATGTAGCATATGCATAGTTGTAAGATGAGAAATCTTTTTAACATTATAAAAAATGTAAGATTTGGTATGGAATACTCTACACCATACACGATTTGGCTAATGATTATAGACACCCAAGATCTAGGAACTTCATGAAAGCACAAGAGAGATCAACTATGAAAGAATAATTCTATTCTATCAAAGGATGCAAATGATAGAATTTTCTATCAATAATATCAATAAATAATATGATTTACATATGAGACCACTTGGTTATATAGCCAAGGTGAGACAAGATTAAGCAATATTATGACAAGTGCCTTAATCCTATTGTAATGCCCCATCTCGTAACCTAAAGAATGTTGCATTGACTATGAAAGTGTAATAAAAAAAAATTAAAGTGTAAACATGAACATCATTAATGCGAACATTCCCTAAGATACACGACGACACACTACATGTAAATCCCATAATTAACATAAGTAACTAAACATAGCATGTATTTAATTCTCATAAACTTAAGAGCATACATTCATTAACAATTAAATTACATCATTAAAGTTATAAAGAACAAATATGATTCTTTCTTACATTGCATTTATAATAACATTGACATTACTCATTTCCAAATGAGGTAGGTCATATAAAAGAGTACAATTACATATTACAAAAGTTCTCCCCGATTACAATTGAGGAGTGATACATGAATAAGGTTTCCACTATTACAAATGATAAATATGAGATAGTACATATCCTTACACGAGCTCTCCAATCAAGAAGTACTCATCGCCACAAACAAGAACTGGGGACCCAATGGTGTAAAGATTGCACGTTCCACCCAGCCATATGTATTTGCCGTAGGCCCACCATGCTGGGGAGGGAGAAGTTAGTAAAAGGTTCCACAAGACACAGCCTACAAACCCTAGACACAAAGCGAGAGATGCATAGACAAAACCTTATACCCAAGAAAAACTTAGCAATGGATTTGCATTGCTTCCGAACTAAAGGATCAAAACACTAAGTTCCACAAGGATCATGTGTATAAAATTAAGATTGTCATCACGATATTGCACTTGGGATTTACCCGGTGTTTCTTCCCTGGGTTGGGCCCCATCTTTGAATTTACCTGGTAACCTCTTCACAGGCTCCCATTACATGCAATCTGTGTGAAATTGACTATCTTTCATAATGACAAGATATTGATCTTTCCATTCTAGGCCTTCTCGACTCATCCCCAAGTCTAAACTAGCCCTTGAGTCCATGAGTGGGGCATAATTAATCTAGTTAAATATTTTAAACTACCTAATGTATTGATTTAGTTTTCACTGATTAACTAAATCTACATGAGTTACCCAGGCACCACTTTGTGTGTCGGCCCTCATAAAGAGCCACTCCCTAATAACAACATAAGGAAACTAATTCCACTAACTAAGGAGTAAAGCAGGTGCATATGCTAACATCCAAAGGAATAAACAGCAATGCCAACATGCTGGAGCATCACCTTTTGTTCATAGGGCAATTTAATCACAATCAAAATAAAATTATGTGCACTACCCTAGTTTATTCAAAATATGAAACCATCATAAAAATAACTCCCTTTCAAGAAATTACATCTGGAAGACTTAAATTCACAATTAACCCCAATTTGTCCCAACAATCATGATCAAAAGAATACACAACTTTAAATGCATTTCATACAATCATTTAACTAACATCAAGATTTCCTAAATCCAATTGCTATCTCAAGATAATATTAATAATCTTTGGACCAAAATATACTATCTTAATACAATTTACAAACAATAATGCATAAGCATCTAATTGTTTACTACAATTTCCAAATAATAATTAAATAATTTTCATCTCTCACTATAAAACATCTTATTTAAAAAAAAACTATTCATTTCATTCTTCTATTTAAAGAATTTTCATTTAGAATGTTTATATATACAATTTCCAAAATATATTAAAAGTAAATATAAAATTTTCCAACTTTTATATTTATATATATATATATAATAAAATTCACATATAACAAATTCGTTTAAATTAAAATTTGAAATATTAAACATAAAGAAAAAAAACTAAATAAGGGTTTGATGGTTGTATTCACAGCCGTCGGCTGTTATACATAGCCCACCCCATATGGGGTACGACTGTGTTGGCAGTCGTGCGCTGCCTGTGAGGGCAGCGTCGGCTGCCTCCACAGTCGTCGCCCTATATGGGGGCGGTTGTGGGGGTAACCCCTGCGGCCCCCAATTTTTCTTATATATTTTATTCTTAAAACCAAACGTAAATTAAAATACAATTTTTTGTATTCCACCTTGCGGATTTAATCCGTTTTTTTTTAATTATTTCTTTAAAATTCGAAACCCTACGATTTTAATTCACGTACGAATTTTCAATTTATAGAATATAAAATTTCACCGAACAATTTCACAATGAAATTACATATGTATATATTTGTATATGTATATATATTATTTATATACATACATACATACATATATATATATATATATATAAATATATATACATTTAATCAACAAATAAAAAATATATAATAATCAGAAAAAATATTCTCAGAGAGGGTTTTCTACAGGAAATTGAGAAACCTACAAATTTAACAATTTAATCATAAATTAATAATTTCAATAATAGAGGGTTTCATTTCAAACCCCAAATTCCCAAAATCTTTTCTACAGGTAATGTTTAACAAAGTTCTTCCCAGAGGTTTCTTTTCCCCAAATTTAACAAAGAACTTCATTTATAAATCTACGGAGATTTCTTCTGTTTTCTTTTGAAACTTTTCTATTGTTTAACAAATCCTTTTGTGTTGTTCTCTGATTTTACTATAAAACTTTGTTTCAAAATTTTACACAGAGAGGTAACAAATTTTCTACAGAATATTTCAACAAAGAAAATTTACCGAGAAGAGCAGAAGCTTCAATCAAAATTATTTCTTCTACAGGCAAGCTTTTAATTTTACAAATTAAAAAAACTTCTATAAATTTAAATCTTCATACATACAATCTTTTCAAATCACAAAACTAAATAAATAAATAGCAAAGAACCTGTATTCCTGTAGTTTGAAGAATTGACAGTTGAAAGAAAGCTTTGCCTGTTGCGTGCAACTTCCAAAGCCCTTTTCAAATCTCCACTTTCCAAAAGAATGCAAATTACTGAACAAATATAAACCCGAGATCTTCTAGAAATTTTAAATCAAAACCCCCAAAGCAAAAATCATAATTTTTCCAGCAAATAATTTGTTCCTCTTCTCTTTTCCATGAAGTGCCTTCTTGCCTTTCCCAATTCTGGCAATATTCTCTCCGAGAAAATCCTCAACAAGAATTCACATTTAATTTTACTAACACACATGGCAAGTCAAGAAAATATCTTCTAACAAACTCACGGATATTTTCTTCTAACAATTATCAAGAATTATTCTATTTTAAAGAATTTAAAATTTCAAAAACTAATTTCTTTTTCTTTAAACAAATTTTAAATTCCCATTCACACAAAAGCATTTAAACAATATTTAATCTATTCACTCAATAATAGGAAATTTAATCAATTAAATAATTTATTTAATAAAATAACTTTAATCACAATGATTAAATTATTTTACCAAATAAACTAATTTAATTAATTAAATAAAATATGAAGCTTTTATCTACAATATTTAAAATTAATTAAATAAGCATTAAATTAAAAGGAACATTAATCTAACATTAAACTCACAAAATAAACCTTGCTTAACAAATAACAAGGTAAACATAGATGTGACAACCAAACATACCAGACCTAAACTGACGATATACTGTGACTAGGTTTGAGGCTAGACTAGGAAAAACCTCGTTACTATCTCCCAATCAACATTACCGTTGAG
>VDFB02113045.1:0-23671 GCA_007258455.2 Sequoia sempervirens
TGAGTGGAGTGTTGAAAAGTGGTCTTTGGTCTTTCTCTATTTAGGTCTAAAACCATATAAGTGAAAGAAAGCACCATTGCTCCCTATGTCACCATTTTTCCCCATTTCAATATATATTATTTATTAAATCATATTCTAAAAAATTGAGAAATTATATGGTGCACTAGAGGAGAGAATCCTCTTCAAAAGGGTATAATTTTTTTAAAATGATAAAAAGAAAGAGAAATGTTGATGTGCCATGAAAACTATGAAATTCTAGTGAAGTTTCACTTTAAAAAATTATTACAAAAATATTTTTTTCCATGCACTAGATATTGAAGTTATCTATTTAGGGAAAAAAAATAGGGATTTTTTTTTGCTTTTTTGTGATGTCTCATCAACCTCACTTTTTCTTGAGTTTTTTTAGTAGCTCAAATTCTACTCTTAAATCTACAAAAATATATATCAAACTATTTTTATTCAAAGTGCAAGTATAAAATTATTGAAGAGTTCTATATTTCCTTAGTTTGCGTCATTTTTAAATTCAAAACATAAAGTTTACTTTGATACGGCTAAAGTTGAAACTTTTTATTTGTGTTGGTCATTTCCCTTGTAAAGTGTGACACATGTTTGTGTTTTTACCCTATTATCATCATATTGAGTATTGTTTTCTAATAAGAATAATTGATTTACCCCCATTGAAGTGGTTTAGGAGGTTTCCTCCTTGAAGTAACATCTTATTATCAAGTATTTTATCATATTTTCTATTGTGCAATAATTTTTATTGCAAGATGAAATGGTAAGACACTAGCCTTCATGATCAATGGTAGTAACATGAAGAACTAAATATATTAAAAATTATTGATAGATTAAATATACTAACCATGTTTCATCTAAAACCGTATAAAGTAGGATGGCTTAATGCCTGCAACACCTAAGGTATAAATACCACTCGCCAATATCACTTATCATATTCTAGTCATCATTTCTATGTCAAGATTTTGTGATTTAGTGATGATGGAGGAAATTAAAGTACCCCTTGAGCATCGTTACATACATAGTCTTATGTGTACATATAGTGCTAATACTTATAATGTAGTTGTGATTATGGTAAAAAAGTGGTATCAAATTTTTAAAGTCAATTAATTTTCAATGCCTTTTACACTTCTTCCAAACAAGATTGTGTCATATAGCTATATCCACTAAAAATCTCACACCTAATCTATAATAAAGATTAACTTACTATGGTAAAGAAATATTAGGTTTCTAAAATATTCTTACATGTATCTATTTTATGCCTATATGTAGAGTTGTTTGAAAATGTTAGCTCACAAAATAAGTCAAGTCATTCATAGAGTAGCAATTATATGCCAAGTATTTTCAATTATTTCCTAGTTTCATAATGTAGAGCTTGGTGTCTTTTATCTAATCCAACATAAAACAAGTTATTTTAACCAACAAACTGATTCACAAAACTCTTACAAAACACATTTTCAATATAACTCTACCCTTTCACAAGTAGGTCTGCAGACCCAATTTGATCATTTTTCCTTCTCAAAGAACCACTCCACAACCAAACCCTTAGCACATATAAACACCATTCATTGCATTCTCAAACATAGGAAAAAATCTCCATTGATCACTTTTCAACAACCCCTTCAAATATCTAAACCTGCTCTAACCTAGTAGACCAATTAGGTCTCTTTTCCAAAGGAAGTGTTCTTGAATCTCAAAACCAGCCTTTAATAAAATCTCAAACCTTAATAATAGGTAACAAAAATCCCTTTTCAATAGGTTTTAGAGTCACCAACTCTCATTTAGCTACTATTTTAGGAAACCCTCATTTGGGTAGGGTTTATTGAAATTAATGGTTCCCAACCTCATACAATCTTTCCACCACCTCCAATACTCTTCAATTTTCCTTCTCAAACTCACAAAACCTTCACATAGCCTCTACTCACATTATTTTATCAAAATCTCTCTATAAACTATCACTTTCATACCTAAATTCACCATTTTTTTTCTTAGGACAGTCCTAATTTCACCCAAAATTCCTCATACAGATTGAAGCCTATATACTACCATCCAAAGTTTAATAACTTATTCCCATTCCACTTAGAAATAGGGAGTACAAAATGTAGAATGGGATTTATTCCATGCTTAAAGCCTCAAAACCTTAAATCTGCACCTATAGGCTTAGTTACAAAAATCTAGCAATAAACTCTTCAGATTTAGGGAACAACCTCAAAAATAGATTCTAATGAAAGTTAAGGAAAGTATACAGAATTTCCATAGTTCTTACAACAAAGTGCTTAGTATACAATCACGTACAAGAGTCTGCAACTTTAGAAATTGAGTGAAAATACAAAAAATGGAGCAAAACAAGGGTTATCTTTCTTGTTTCTTCTCCACAAACCTTTCAACAACCTTTTACAATGATGGATTCAATCTATTTAAACATTTCCCCACTAAAATTTCCCTCCATACTGACCAACCAACTTTCATATCCCAATTGACCATTGGGTTTCCTCAAAATTGCACTTTTGCATTTACAACATTTGACAATTTTGTCAATTTTACAAATTTAACCCCCAAACCTCCTAATGACCATTACAAAGAATCAATACAATATTAAATGATCCAATAAGACCTTATTTATCAAAACTTAAGACTTATCACACTAAAAACCTTCAAAACCCCTTATCTACACACTCTTACATTTTTTAGCATCGTTTGACAACATTGCATCTCTTTACAAAAATGAACTCCTAATATATTCTAATGGTAAATTTTAGACCTTATTGGAACACCATAAGACCTCAACCCCTATGAAAACCTATCACCAAACAGACTTGAACAAATTCAAAAGAAATACATTGGTGCTCCCGCACCAATTCAACACAATCAAAACTATTGTTTCACAAGGAGGGGTGAGTTATATAAGAGGATTCACCAATTATGGTACCTATGGTAAAAACCAAGTCATTTCCAAGGATTATGGTAACTATGGAGCTACTTATTAGGTCTATGGTAGGCTAGAGAACCTCCTAAATTCCCATGTAAACATAAAGACCATCCTATAATCTCTAGGAAGTGTAGAGCATACTCCAACATTGGTACATAAAACTTGGAATAAAGATAAATGCACTTACAATAATAGATTATCCAAACAATTTATATTTTTTTACCTTAAGTATCACTTTATATTCTTCAAATAGAATTGTTGACACAAAAAGCAAGGTGGCACCCACAATACTTGTAGTATGTCAACCGTCTACTAGCCCATCAAGGAAACACCAATAATCAGTTCAAATACATAAAAGATGGGAGATGAGGGTCAAACATAGGAAATGTTTCTACTTCCCAAACTGATGATTTAATTTCCTAGAAACTCTTGGCATCCATTGCATGAATCCACGTAACTTATATGTTTGTATCTCTATAGCATAGTTTAAACAATTAATAGGAGATAGAAGATAAATAGACATACCTTTCTTAATGGTATGTCATGTACAAAATGAATAGTAGCTAAATAAAGTTACATGCAATATTTTATTTATATATCTCCCTTCTTCTATTTTACACAATTGTTTATAATCTTTTACATACACCATAACTCATCTAAATCTTCATTTGGAGAAATGTCCACCAAAACTCTAACCCTAGGCCATAGATCACAACGTATTCCTTAATACTACAACTCTAAATATTCTCAAAAAGGAAAAAAAAGAAACCTATAGATTGTAAAGATGATTTTGAATCACAAGCATAAATTTTCAATCATGAATATATACCCAGCCCATGAACTTGTCTTCTAGCAAAGTAAAGATTTGGCATAAAATCTCAAATACTCACACTAATGGAGAGGTATTGTTTTCAAGGTTTAATAAATTCTAGATAAGATTATTTTTGCATTATCAAACTAAATACTATCCTTAGTTACATTTACTTCTTAGTTTCAGTGTTACAAATCATCTCCAATCAATAAACATAAATTTATCTATATTTAATTGATTACAATTACCTAATTAACCTAGATTAACCCTAAAAATTATTTAGTTTTCTTCTAACATTTTATTATTTAGAATTTTGTTTAATTGAATATTGTTTACAATTTAAAGAGCAACTAAAAAAAGCTACAAAGAGGAGAGAACGAACCCAAAAAGAAGTTCCTGAAGCAGCTAAACAGACCATCACCAAACAGCATCTAATACAAAAATCCGTAAAAGTAGCTTTCTACAAAGCTAGCTGATTACACATTTTAAAAAAGTGAATGAGTAGTCCTTTTCCTCTTAATAGAATATGAAAAACCTTTACAAAAGCCTTCCACTACAAAGGAGAACATACTTTATGCAACTTTGGAATCAATGCCTACTGTCCTCCAAATATAAAAATCAATGGTCACATGTCGAATCCCATTCAAGACAATGGAGAGGCTCATAAATATGGCGGTGGAGCAAATGAGGGAGAGCAGTGAGTCGGTGGAGGAGGTGGATGTTTGCGGGTAAGATAAGTCCTGGGCATGTTAGCTTGTGGAGGCGGCATGACTGGAACTATTCTCCTTGCACTTCTATTTCTCCATTCCACCCTAGTTTTTCTAATAGAGACAAATTTTCTTAATGCATGTCTTTCACCACCATTAAGACCTGTAACCAAAGCAAATACAAAGATCTTGTCAACTTTAATAGCATATCATACTGTAAAACAATATAAATGAGAAGAGAATGGATTAGGATACCATGCCTGTTGTTAGTGTGGATTGTTGTGATGAAGAAACCACAACAAACAATAGCAGAGAACATATGCAGAAAACACACTTGAGAGAAGCAGAATCCATGCTCCCAATCTTGTTATCTCCACTGGGAAACAAGTCTGTGACTGTAATTTGTAGGACTTAATTTTGTCTACATCTTGAGTCTTAATGAGTCCCACGTTATCAGACGTCACTATGAGGCATTGGAATTTGAAAACAATAGTTATATCCTCGTGCACCATTGAAAGCTTCTAGGCTGCTTAGAGACAAACTTTTTCTCCTTCAGGTAATATCTATCATTAAAAAGGCTTGTATGCTCCATCATCCAATGACTCTGTTTGGTTATAACTTGGAGCCTCGGGATGTGCAGAGTGCGTAAGTGAGGGGAAGCTCACAGTTTGGTGTTAATGGAATTATAAATTGAATTAAATATAAATATTAAATGTGTATAAAGGGACTTACCTAGTTAACATGCACATGTATGTGTTATTGACACAATGCAAAACTTTTTGGAATACAACTATTTTGTACAATTTGTAATATTTAATAGAAGTTAAACAATAAAATTTCGATAAATTAAATGTATAAAGTATAACTATTAGTTTATTTATAAAGACACATAATTTAATAAGTTTAAGTTTGATATAATTATTCATTAGTCTTTGTGGGGATATTAATTTATTTATATGTGTGTAGTGAATGATCTTTCAAATTACATATTTTTTATTTTTATTTTAGTTGGAGACTCTTTAAAGAATGAAACTTAGTCTAGTTATTACTTTATTAAGCATGACTATTCTTGCCCATTCAAGCTTGGTTTGAATGAAGTTGTAATGTCTTTATTTTTAGTTAACTAGACTTGAAGAAAATGATTACTAATTCTTAAGCCCCAAGATTAAATAAGTTTAGACAAAGTCTAGAGTGATCCTAGTCAAAGGATTTTTGAAGAGCATGGAAGAACCCAATTTATATACTTTACCATATTAAGTGTTTTTCCTCATTAAAGCTTGATTTAGATGAAACTTTAGCATTGACAAGTTCTCCTTTTTGCAATGTGTCAAATTATGATATATTATCAAGATTCAATTTTATAGTTATTGATTCAAGCTCATTGAC
This sequence comes from Sequoia sempervirens, assembly GCA_007258455.2. NCBI lineage: Eukaryota > Viridiplantae > Streptophyta > Pinopsida > Cupressales > Cupressaceae > Sequoia > Sequoia sempervirens. The sequence continues at coordinate 5,849 of VDFB02113045.1, forward strand.
CCATATTTCGCAAGTTGTGGCTCACATGAACTCATCTCTTCTGAGCATAAATGGTCCACTTAGCACTCGTTGTGCATATAGGTGATCCCCACAATTGTGAAAGATCAAGACTGTCAATGAGTCACCCATCTAAGCACTACTTTGACTCAAGAACACTTAACTAAATAGTTTCTCCAAAAATTATTTCCACTTATTTCTATGTGGTAAAACCTTGGACAAGTGTTGTTCCATATGAAGCATTCGCTAGGGAGACCCTTTATCTCATCCATTTGAAAATAGGTGTTATTTTTGGTAGTGTCTTAATGTTAGTGTAGGTTTTTTATTTCCTCATGTTATGGGATATTTCTTTATTTCTAAGCATATTATTAAGCTTTCTTAGGTTAAATTAGACTTAGTTAATATGAGACCACATGGTGTAATCGATCAATTACATGTGTCGGTCTCTCCCACACATGGGTAGTTAAGTTTGACACCCTCTTTTGGAATTATATGTCACCTCTGATAACCATTAGCTTGTCTCTATCTAAGTAGGTTATGCCACATGTTTTTAAATTTACCAAGTATATAAAACCTCCCACCATTTATGGGTAGTTGGATTTAATGCACCTCTTTGATATGTATTTGCCCTTTTTTTGTTATATAAACAATACTCTACTCTCATCTAAGCTATTCCAGTGAAAGTAATGTGACTATTCTCAAAATTCTCTTCTATTTGTCTCTTTTCTTTCCTCTTGAAAGATTCTTTCTCCATTTTTCTATTTTGATCTTTGATCATTTGTCGACTAGAGTGTATGTGATCTACAACCGATATTAGATCATGTCCCGATTCTCACTTCTCACAAAATATAACAAGTTCAATTTATAATCTTTCATCAAGTCGCAATTATGTAACTTTTTAGTCAAATATATTGACCCAAATTTCATGGGTAGAGTTTCACATAAACACATTCTTTTGAAAGAATATTTTGAGCCATAATAAACTATTTGCACATGACCTCAAGAGAGAAAATATGAAAACAAGTGGGTATGTGCAGGATCATCATGGAAAAAACAGGGCCTTAAGTGGCAAAAAATTCAGAAAAATTAGAATTAGGCAACTTGACGTAAAAATTTCAATAAGTTATCTATCTTATTTCAAAAATATGTAAGAATAGAATTTGTAGCAAATTGAATTTAGTTTCTAAACTACTAGTTTTATTTATTTTTAAAAAAAATCTATTTGGTGAAAATCTGAAATTTCAATGCAGTAGTACTTAAATTTCAGGGAAAAAATAAGAAGTAGGTGTCTGTCTGACCACCCTAACCACAATAAAATGATAATATTTTAGACATGAGTAGATGAATCATGTTCGGATGTGATGTATATTTTTTTGTAATTTTTTTCTAAGTAAATAATTAATTATGAATTTTTTATTACAACTTTTAAAAAATATAAAAACTCGTATGTGTGACCACCTTAACTTGGTCAAAACTTCATGAAATTCATTTTTTCTTTTTTTAATCCTATAGTATGTGAAGCATAGAATGTGATTCATATTTTAGATTCAAAAAATGTGATACCATTTGAAAGCTATAGATGTTTTTCAATCAGCCTATCTATTAACACTTTAGTTGTAATTCAAATAGAAAATGAATAATAATTATTTATTAAATTCAAAGTAAAACATAATTTATATTGGTGGAAAGTTGATAATCAACTTTAAAAACCCTTTTCATTTCATGAATTTTGGGTAAAAAAAAGTCGTCAGCCACATACCCTACAAATATCCATCATATTGCCACTTTTTGGCCCATCATGATCCTACACATACCCAAGTACAAAATCTAGAATGCAAAAGAATGGACCAACATACCATCAAGATGACACAAGATGTACCCTAGGAAAACCTTCAAAGAAAAAAATTATCCTCTAAAAGCACTCATACACTTAATGTATTATCTCATGAAAAAATATTACAATACACTTGTAAAGTCTCCATGAAAAGGTAAGTGCAAGAATTTGGGTCCACTTTTGAAGTCTTTTTCCTAAAAACCAGAGTTTGTAAGTTGAAAAAATTTGAAACGTGCTTAAATATAGAATATTAACATGGTGTGAAAAATTGAAATGTAGAATTTGTTTCTAGTTTTCAAATATGTAATTTATTCCAATACCCAAATGATGAAAGTTGACTTTCTATAGTATTTAGAAAAGTGAATTTTTTAAAATCATATGTTTTGGGTGAAAACATGTATGTGTATGGCTAGAATAATTTTTCCAAAATGAAATTATTTTTATAATTCATTTTGGGAATAGATGCATATGGTTGTGAATTTTGATTAGAATATTTTTTATAGATTTTTAATTAGTTTTTTATTGGCCTTAATTTGTATGTTATAAAAATCCTCATGTATAACCAACATAATTTGAGTTAAATGAATTCTAAAATTATTATTTTTATTCATGTAGAGGATAATGTAAAAACTAATCATTTTTTCTTAAGAAAATCAAAATTAAAAGTTAGTAAAAATATAGTAATATATGTCATTTCAAATGTATGAGTCCCTTTGCTTAAAAAATAATTAATAAATAGAAAAATATGTCCAATACTAAAAAAATTACATATTTGAAATTTAAACATTCTCCTCTCTAATGGGTTTCAATTTAGTCCAAAATCTTAGAATAGAAGTTGTCAACTATGTAGCTAAATTCACTTTTTCTCTTGATGTAAGCATGATATTGTGCTTGCAAGTGCAAGGTTGAGATTTAGGTTTCAAATCCTAAAAAGGTGAAAAAATATGGGTTTCAAATTTAAAATATTATGGAATGCACGTACTTGTTCCAAAATGTGTACTCATTCTAAAAGGGAGTGAATATATGGTGTAAATAGAAGTGGGTGCCCATTTCATTCAAAAAATATACCCATATTAAAATAGGTACCCATTTCTATTTAAAGCATGTAATTGTTGAGAAGTAGTGCCTCAAATTACTGGCCTGTATTGGCGATCAGGCATCGGCATGTCGGCTATCGCGTGTTAAGTTGGTTAAGTTTTAGACTTATTACATAGTCTGCTTTGGAGTATCGGTGATTAACAGTCAGATGGATCAGTGATTGTACTTCAGTCATTGAAATTTCTTAATTGTTGTAAAGTCTCTAACATCCCTGACCTTCAATAGCTCTGATGGTGCCTTGGCATGACAGTCGGGTATTGACGTTTCAGAGATGTCGGGGGTTTGAGTGGAAAGTTTGGCAATGTTTGCTTAGCACCCGATCCTCAGATACTCTGATAGCTCTGACACTCTGATGAGCCGATAACAATGAAGAGTCAAGGTGACTTGGCGGTGATGTTAGCTCAAAGATAAAAGGTCAACGTGCCGACACATAGTCTTTTGTGGGCGGTTGTATTTAAACCCGAACCAGTTCATCTACTTGGTGCATGTGGGATAATGAATATCTTGCGAGTGTGAAAGGGAGAATGGTTGAACTGCCAGTAACCGAATGGATAGAGTTTGATGGAGATTTAAAAAATGTCTGAGAACTTTGTTGGGAGTTGAATGGTAATTTCTTACTGTATGTTGTTGTAGCATTGTAACAGTACGATAGAGTTACTATTGTATAACTATAATCTATGTAAGGTGATTGGGTTGATATCACTGTGTGAAACTGAGAATTGATGTCATGAAGGATTGATCTATAACTTTATTATGAACCATTGTTTACTGATAATAAAGTGATCTTTTCTTGGTGCTAGGTTTTTCTCCCATGTAAGGGTTTTCCCACATTAAATCTGGTGTCTATTTTGTGCTTATGTATTTTTCTATTCTATAATTTCTTGTTAAAAGTGCATCTTAATGTTTTGTAAATGAAGTTGAGAGCAACTTTTGCATTAAATCTTCTCTGAATTAGCATTAGGAAAGTTGTTCCGCACTCTTTCTTTCCTTGCAAGTGGTATCAAAGATTGGCCAGTTGTGTTACCCTTGTGGGTAGGACTAGTTTTTTATGCTAATTATGTTTAGTGGGAGTCTTGCAAAGATAGAGGGTAATCTTAGTTTTAGATTGAGATGACAAGCACTTTTGGAAGAGTAGACATTGAGAAGTTCAATGGAAGAGATTTTGAGTTGTGGAAACTCAAAATGGAAGACGTATTGGTTGATAGGGATCTATGGGTTGTTCTAGGAACCAAACCTGCAACCATGAACCAAGAAGATTGGTACCTCGTAGATTGTAAAGCTAGAGGGTTTATCAGACTCTGATTGTTATATTTTTTTCTTTTGAATGTCCATGAGGAGAAAACTACAACTTTGTTGTTGAAGAAACTTGGTGATATTTATCAAGGAAAATCTTTGGTAAACAAGTTATTCCTACAGAAGAAATTGTATTCCTTGAAAATGGAAGAAGGTGCATCTATAGCAGACCATCTAAATACATTCAACATGTTTGTTGCATAGTTAACGTTTGTGTGTGTAACCATTGGTAATGAGGATCGATGTATGCTTTTTCTATGCTCCTTGCCTGACACTTGAGATCATTTTGTAATGGCCATTGGAAGTACAACAACCACTTTCAAAATGGATGATGTGGTTGCTTCATTGTTGCAAGAAGAGATGTAAATAAAATCTTTTGAGATGACCAAAGAGGCTCTTGTTGTTTGAGGAAGATCAAAGGAGAGAGGCAACAAGAAGGACAAAAGGTCCAAATCCAAGTCAAAGTGGAAATCAAAGTCTCCTAGAAAGAAGTCTGAGGTGAAGTGTTGGAATTATGGGCAGACTAGACATATCTGAAATGATTGTAAAGAGGAGAAAAAGAAGAAGAAAGGTAAATCTTCTGATAATGATTCTTCTTAGGATGATTCAGATGCCTTCATAGTAGCCTTGGAAACTCAGGCATCAAATGATGTCTGGTTAATTGATTCTGGTGCATCTTTTCACATGACCTCTCATCGAGAGTGGTTTACAAAGTATGAAGAATGTGTTGGTGGAAAGGTGTACCTAGAAAATGATTCATCTCTTGAAATTGTTGGTCGAAGAAGAGTCAGAATTCAATTTCTTGATGGAATAATTAAGGGGATTGATGGCATAATGCACATATCAGGTTTGGCTCAAAATTTTATGTATGTTAATAAGTTGAATGATGTTGGCATGCAAGTTACATTCTCGGGTAGTGGATTTAAAATTACTAGAGGCTCGATGGGGTTGGCCAAAGGTGTACGAATTGGTACTCTATACAAGCTAGACACACAAGCTATTCAATGTAACAATGTCTCTACAAAGTCAAATAAAGCTACTCATAAAGAGAACGTTGCAAACTCTATGGAGGTAAAACTTCCTACAAAGAAAACCATGTTGTGGAATCATAGACTTAGTCACATAGGAGAGAAAGGCTTAAAAACCTTGAAAAATAAAAACTTGGTAGAAGGGCTTGATGATTGTAATTTTGAATTCGATTTCTATGAACATTGTATATATGGAAAGCAACACCATGTTTCATTTTATTCGAGTCCACATAAATATTCTAATTTGTTGGATTATATTCATTTTGATGTTTTTGGTCTAGTTGATTTTCCTTCTTTATCTAAGTCAAGATATTATGTATCTTTCATAGATGATTATTCAAGAAGGGAATTTGTATACTTTCTTAAAAGTAAATCAAAAGTGTTTAGTTGATTTAAAGAGTTCAAGAACTTGGTATAAAATCAGACTAGTAGGAAAATAAAATGCTTGAGGATGGATAATGGTGGTGAGTTTTGCTCAATAGATTTTGACATACATTGCAAAGACCATAGAATTAAAAGGCATAAAAAAATGCCTTGCACTCCACAAAAAAATGGAGCTACATAAAGTTTGAATAGAACGCTGATGGAAAGGGTGAGAAGTATGTTGAGTAGTGTTGGTCTGGAGCAGAAGTTTTGGGTTGAAGTTGTTGCTACATCATGTTACTTGTTGAATTGGTCACCTTGTTTGGCATTGGTAGACAAAATGCCTATGGAAGCATGGTCTGGTAAGAATCCCTCTCTAAGAAATTTTTGTGTCTTTGGCTATGAGGCATATGCTTATGTGCCTAATGTAAAAAGATCTAAGTGGGATAAAAAGGTTGTGAAATGTATCTTTATTGGCTATGGAGTCCATGTAAAAGGATACAAGCTTTGGGATCCTGTCGCTGAGAAGGTAGTACATACAAAAATAGTGTAATCTTTTGAGAGCTGAAACCTTCTGCTATAGATTTATAGTCAGAGTAGAACGAAGAAAAACCAAAAGAGGAGGTAGTAGAGGTACCCATCACTCCTAAAAAAAAAGAACTACATACTCCTGGTGGATCTAATAATGAGGAGAGTTTAAGCAGCTCTGAGAGTTATGAACAGGAAGAGGAACCACAACCTTAGCCTCAGCCCATGAGGAGGTCTACACGTGAAAGGAAACAACTTGATAGGTATGGATTTTCTATGTTGGATTCAAACTGTTCCTATGCTTTGATTACTAACACTGATGAGCCTAGGAATGTGAAGGAGGCAATAAATATGTCTAATACAGATTCTTGGTTGGAGGCCATGAATGAAGAAATGGCCTCATTAAAGAATAATGAAACCTGGGATGTAGTACCCTTGCCGGAAGGTCAAAAACCAGTTGGCTATAAATGGGTATTTAAGAAGAAAATTGGTCTAGATGGCAGTGTTGAAAAGTATAAAGAAAGGTTGGTTGCAAAGGGGTATTCCCAGAAAGAGGGAATTGATTATGGAGAAATATTTTCTCCTATAGCTAAGTTGACATCTATAAAATTTATTTTGTAACTTGCAGTAGCGTATGGCTTAAAGATAAAATAGATGGATGTGACGACAATGTTCCTTCATGGTGACTTGGAGGAAGAAATTTATATGTCCTAGCCTAAACACTTTGAGGAAAAAGGTAAATAAAATTTGGTTTGCAAGTTAAAGAAATTTTTGTATGGTTTAAAATAGTCACCTAGAATGTCGTACCATAATTTTGACACTTATGTGTTGTCATTGGGATTTATGAGATCAAAATTAGATCATTGTATATATTATAAAACTGAAATATGATCATTTTTTTATTATTACCCTTTGTGTGGATGACATGTTATTCATTAGGAATAGTAAGAGTATGATTTCTGAATCAAAATATTAGTTCTCAGCACAATTTGAAATGAAAGATTTAGGTGTAGCTAGGTATTGTTGATGGTCCTGGTGGCACAACAACATGCAAACAGAATATTGCTATCCTATTTCTCCTAAAAGAGAAAGACAACACATGGATATCTTAGCTCCCAAGGTCTTTGTAGTTGGTTCTCAACTATGCTGATATCCCTCAGTGGTCAATGTAATAGTAATGTTCAAGAGGCCTACTGGTGTTGAGCTTCTGGATTGTTCTGAGATCAAACATAAACTTAAAACCTACTCTAACTAGGGTTTTAAAGAAACAGAAAAAGATAGATCAGAGCTTCGGAATAGAAAAGAACAATAATTCATCCAACTTAACCAGAGTTGTTACCTTTCAAGGAATTCCTAACTAAGAACTACAAAAAAAAATTTATCTTGTGATTGACACACAATTGCATCCATTCATAGTGCTGATTTCTACAATAGGGTACTAGTTACCATTTTAAATAAAACACCAAAATAACATTCCATTCCTTGAAGACTTCACAAATCAAATGATTAACTTAAGACAAACACCATTCTAAAACACAATCTGAAGTAGATTAAGATCTCGTTGCTTCTACTGTTAGTGAAACAGATAAGCAACATTTATAAATCTGGCACAATCACCAGTGTACAAAAAATCCATTACTCCAAATTGTTTCCATTTATATTAAGAAAACTTGAAAGATACATCATAGGCTTCTGTTGAATCTAACTCCTATCCTAAGAAGAAAAAAGAAGCTCCTATTACAAAGAATCAGGATGCAGTTCAGTGTCCTCTATCTTTCCTCTACTTCTCTATGTAAATTCTAAAAACTTCTTCAAACTCTCTTCTACTTTTTTTTTTTACTCTATAAGTTCCAACCCTTACAAAGAGGCAAGAATGCCATTTATATAGACTATACCAAAAGAATGTGTTGTCCTGTGCCTTAGGGTTTACAAAATATCTCACTTGGTCGCAAGAGGGTCGAGCTTCAGATCTTTTGAAAAGAGTTGGTTATGCATTGAATGTGTATCCCTGTTGTCCATGTCGGTGGTAGCTTGACCTCAAGAGAAGCCTTCAGATCTTTTGTGGCTATTGCATTTACTCCTGGTATCCATGGCTATCTTTCAACTCCTTCAAAGGGCTGCCTTGAATGCTCTAAAGCATTTTTCCATTAATACCGATCCACCCCTGCCAATGGCCACTATAGCTGTCCCTGTGAGTCATTGTTGCTTCTTTCCTTTGGCCTCCTTTATCTTCAGGACCTTTCTGCACGTTGACCATCTTCTGGAAGCATCATCGGGCCTCCCTTTAGGTCTAAACATCATTAGCCAAGCCGACCCATCACCATTTGATCTCAGGAGGAGTCCATATCATTTGCATTATGTTGGTCTTCCTTCATAGAGGTAGCCAATCAATCAATGGCCAATAGGCCATTCCTTCAGCTTCTTCTGAATTGCAGAACATGGGCCACGCAGGATTCTTGGGAAGTCAAAAGTGGTCCACCTTAAATCGCATGTCGGTGAGACACTAATCGTGTCTCCCTAATGCGATTTTGCATCTTAACAGTTATCAGCGCAACATGCGGCAGTCGGTGAGACCTTTTAGCGAGCTGCAGAAGTTATACCGAGCACACAAAGACTATCAGCAAGATAGTTGCTAGTTGGTAGGAGATCATAGCGAGGCCATACCTTTCACCTTGAGCTCATTCTGTATCGGCAAGACCCTACTGGGTCAGTGGGACTTCATGGCGACCTCTTCTTTTCTCCCCCGAGCTCCTTTCCCTTTTGGTAAGACTTCTTCGAATCGGTGGGATGTCATGGCGAGGGCCAGGATCCTTTGGCGAGCTCCTTTCTTTATGTCGGGGAGACATCTTCGTGTCGGTGAAACCTCACAGCGAACCCCCCTCATTCTCCCCATTCCCACTTTGTTTCGGTGAAACCTCACCCCCTTCGGTGAGACCTTTCGCCGAAGGCAATACCTCTCTGCGAAATCCTTTTGAGCTCAGATTTCTTTCGGCGAGAGCCCGCTTGGTTGGCAAGACCTTTCGCTAAGCTCAAATTTTCATCGAGACTCCACCGGCTAGGACCACCATTCCATGTCAGCGAGACCTACTCCCTTCACCGAGACATTATACCGAAGGGGGAACCCTTCGACGAAACCTCCAACTGTCGGGGAGAAATCACCCTGAAGCAAATCCCTCTAGCCGAAACCATTTTTTTCATATCGGCAAGACCCTCAAGCTTTGGCCAGACCTCACGCCGAGCACATCCTTCTTCTCCCCGAAGGGATACCTGGTCGGTAGGAAATTTTGTGGTCAAGGAGACCTTATGGTGACCCTTTCTTTTCTCCCCCAATGAAGCAATATGTCGGTGTGACAAAATGGGTCGGAAAGACTGTAGGACCTCATACTGATGGAATCCTTTTATGCTTTGTCGGCGAGACCGGATGCACTCGCCAAGGCATCTCTCCGATGCAAAAGATTCTCACCGAGAAGTATATCCTTATCGGTGGTCGGCAAGATTGCAAAGCGCTCGGCAAGACCACACACCGAAGACACAACTCTTGTCGAAGTGTATCCCCTTGCCACCGGTCGGTGAGACCTGAAGATCTTGCCGAGACTTTATGCTGAATGTAGAATCACTCTCCCTGATGCAATTTCATTTCGGGGAGACTTTGATGGATCGGCCGAAAGGACCTTATGTCCCGGTGACAGAATCATGGCGATATCCTACCTTCGAGAGTCTCCTTTGCTAATCCTTGGACCTCCTGCCGAAGGAAAAATTATCACCAGGCTCAGACCTTTGGTGGGACCTCCTTCTATCGGGCAGACTTCTCAGCGAAGCAAACCCCCAATGCCAACCTTCTTTGTCGCCGAGACTTGACTCCTTTCGGTGAGATGTTATGCCAAATGAGGAATCCTCAGGCTATCCCGGTCGATTGAGACACATAAAGACTCTTGGTGGCCGGGGATGTCTGGTGATGGGCCTCCTTTGAATCTGGCAGAATGCTGGTCGGCAAGACAATGCGAGTCTTGCCCAGGCTTTCTCACTAGAACAATTTTATGCCAAACTGGATTGGGAGATTCACAGCCAACTAAGCTCCTTGAGGAATGCCATCCATTCTTGCGACCGATCCTGCAAAACAAATGGCTCCATTAGTCCCGAGGCATATAAAGCCATAGCCATAATAAACTATTATGTTGCTTATGATTATTTCATTGAATTCTTAGCAAGAAGAAAACTAACTCAAGCTGAGACAGAACCAAAATTTGACCAAACAAGAAGACAAACTCAAGCAAAAAATAGAGGAACTCCCAAGAGAAAAGCAAATAACGAAAGGAAAAGAAACCAAAAAGAAAAGGGGGACCCATTTTGTTCCAGAACAAAATGGGGTGGTTATGCAAGGCATAACAAATGGCAACTCGGCTGGGAAAATGGTTTAACCATTTTCATGAAACTGAAGGATTCAGCTACCCAAAACTCATGGTTCATGAATATCACCACTCCAGTTGGGTTAGTTATAAGAAGCAAGGTTGAGCTAGAATCTCAAATGTAAATCAACAATGGCCACCCCTGAATCTATGTGTGTGATTATTTGTGCATCACTCTTTTATAAAGTTTCTTCATCTTTCGAACAATAATGTGCAAGATTTAAGCTACATAAGTTGATCCCCTTTACCTGTTGTGTAATGATATCCTAGACATTGCTCTGCTGCCAGTCAGGCGTCCATAGCCCCAATGGAGATACCTCTAGTTTCTTCACAGCATTGCTCTACTGCTAGCTAGGCGTCCATAGCCCTGGTAGAGATACTGGAATCACCCATTCATATTAAATCATCATTCCCTTTTAAATAGTTCTCTTTTTTTATTCTTTCTTTCTCATAGAGTTTCAGATATTTCATTCAATTTTTTTTTCAATATGCCAGATGCTTAACATTTGTTATGGGTTGAAAACTACCATGGACCTCATAACAGCACTTGGGAGATCAGATTTTTCACTCAAATCTTACAACACTATCACCCTAGGACAAATATACCATTACAAGAGGAGATGATCTTGATGATTTGTGACATATTCAGAGGGAGCTAATGAAGGTTATTTACTTTGTACCTTGTTTTCAATACTTTCCACAACTCTTATTGACAATGGGCATAAAGCAAAATTTTAGGACAAAATCACCCAATCAACAAACTTGAAAATACCTAAACCACTCTTGTCCCAATCAACCAAAGTATGCATCAGATAACAACCCACTATTTCAAGATGGAAAGAAACAGATAAACCCTAAAGAACAAAACAAAAACAAAAACCAAAAGAACAAAGGAAATAGAAAGATAAAAAGAAAGGACAAACAGACAAACAACAAATTATTTACAAAGAAAGGAGCAAATTACTTACATAAAGAGCAGCAGATTATTCACATAAAGAACAGAGTTATTTACACATAAATTATTTACAATAAGAAATTATTTACACAGATGCATCACCCAGCAAAAGTACCAACTTCATGACTCAAAATAGTGTTTAATGAACTATCCATTGATAGGCAAGGGAACAGGTTCTCCAGTTAAACTACTCAGTCTAAAAGCATTTTCTTCTAAGATCTCAACAATCTGATAAGGACCCAGCCAGAGTTTTTCAAACTTTTGGTGACTGCCCTTCTTTTCACTAGCTTTATCCCATAACAACACAAGGTCTAATATCCTAAAAGCTTTGATTTTGGCTCTTTTGTCTAACCAACGTTTGACAATAGCCTGGTGCCTAAAGAATTATTGCAAGGTGGCATCTCTCTGTTCTTCTAATTTCAATAAGGCAACTAACCTTACTTCTATCCTACTGTCACTAGAGTAGAATTTCTGCATGAACTCAAGGATAGGTATTTGCAGATGGATGGGGAACATAGGCTCTTGGCCATAGACCAGCTTGAATGGTGAGGTCTTTAAGGCAGCCTTGATCCTAGTTCTATTTGACCATAATGCAAATCTCAGCTGAGTATGCCAGTCTCTAGGATTGTTTTCTAACAGTTTCTTAATTACCCCTAAGAGATTCTTGTTGGTTGACTCTGTAACTCCATTGCCTTATGGGTAATAGTTTGAAGAATATTTTTAAATAATTTTGTGATCGTAAGCCCATGAAATGAATTTAGCAGAAGAAAAGGAAGAGCCATTGTCACTTACCAATGCGAAGGGTACTCCAAACCTGGTGGTGATGCATTCAGTGAGGAACTTGATCACTACCTCTGTTGTGCTATTCTTGCAGGGTATAGCCTCTGTCCACCTTGTGCAGTAGTCAGTAGCAGTCAAAATAAACTTGTGTCCTGTAGAAGAGTTTGGGTTAATTACCCCAATGAAATCCAGTGCCCATTGGGCGAATGGCCTCACCTCGTAGACGGGCTGCAATGGCATGGCTAAATGGCATTCTTTTGATACAGAGATATGACATATGTGACATGTTCTTACATGTTGATGGGAGTCTTTGAATACATGCAGCCAGTAATAACTAAATCTGAGGATCTGGTGTGCCAATGAGTCTGCAGACCCATGACCTGTGCCATGTTTCCCATGAAACTCAGAGATCACATATTTAGCCTCTTGTTGATCAAGGCATCGTAGGTACACTCCTTCAAAATTCTTCCTGTATAGCAACCCTCCTTTGAGTATGTAATGAGAACTCTTCATTCTTAGCGCTCTCCTTTGAGTTGCATTCATTCCCTCTGGACACTGATTATTGAGCATAAAGCAAATGGTATCAGCATACCAAGGGTCGTTAGAGAAAGACTGGGTTGTGTATTGCTGACAGATGATGTTGTCGCTAGCATTCACCATGGACTGAGACAAGCCTGTACCCCTGACTAGTTTCATAGGGTGTATCTCCAGATCAATATTTTGCAAGATGGCCATCCATTTCCCTCTTCTTTCTCCTAGCTCGCTCTGCATAAGTAAAGACTTCACAGCAGTGTCAGGAACTATAGCAATGATTTGGCTTCAGAAAATGTAATGTCGAAACTTCTTGACAGCATTGACCAGCACAAAAGCTTGCTTCTCAAGAGGCGGGTACTTAACTTCAACATTTTTGAATGGAGAGATCATGAAAGCAATCGGTCTCTCCTCTACCTCCTCTCTTCGTTGACTTAATACAGCTGCGCAAGAATGTTTAGAAGCAAAGGAATAGATATAAAACGGTCTCAAGTAGTCAGGGCTGGTGAGAACGAGCACTTATGAAATGGATCACTTGACTTGTGCAAATGCGGCCTTTGCCTCCTCAGTCCACTCTGTTTTAGCATCTTTCTTCATCATTTCATTCAGAGGTTTTACGATTTCTGCAAAGCCTGTAATAAAATTTCTCACGAAATTGATCTTCCCAAAGAAAGACCTCATTTCTTTCTTGCTTCTTGGCCTGGTGATCTTCAGAATGGACTCAACTCGATCTGGGTCGATTGATATTCCTTTTTCAGAAATTACGTGTCCCAAAAGATTCCCTTCAAAAATTCTGAACACACATTTTTTAGGATTCAAGGAGACGCCATACTGGATACATCGTTCCAAAACCTTAGCCAAGTCTGCAGCATGGTTCAATCGATCTTTGGAGAATACCGTCAGGTCATCCATGTAGACGATGATGCACTTTCCAATTAGATCCTTGAATGCTATGTCCATTGCGCGTTGGAAAGTTGCCCCGGCGTTTATCAGATCGAATGGCATCCTTCTGTATGCAAACGTTCCCCACTTTGTAGTGAAGGTTGTCTTCATCCTATCTTCATAGTTAACCATTACCTGATTATATCTAGAGTAACCATCCAGGAATGATATCATCTGAGATCCATTGACAGTCTGCAAGACTTCATCTAGAGAAGGAAGTGGGTAGTTATCCTTTTCTGAAGCTTTATTCAGATTTTTGAAGTCGACACATAGCCTAATCTCTCTGTTTTTCTTACGGACTAGGACTAAGTTAGCCACCCATGTTGAGTGGCGTACAGGGAAGATTATCCTTGTATAAAGCAATTTCTAAACCTCTTTGAAGATCAATGGTTCAATCAAGGCGTTGACAGGGCGTTGTTTTTGTCGAAATGGCTTAACTTCGGGTTTCAGAGGGATAGTATGAATCATTACAGAAGCATCAAATGTCTTTAGGTCTTCATATCCCCAGGCTATGGTGGCAATATATTTCTTCAGTTCCATCAATATGTCTTTTTTGATTGCTTCAGGGTAGGCTTTCCCTATGTAGACATTCCTTTCAGGACCAGAATCAGCTAGGTTAACCATTTCATATTCGCGTCCTTTATCTTCAGCTGATATCTTCTCTCGAACCCTTGGGTCTGAGTAAAAAATTCTTTCCAAGGCCACCATTCCCTTGGGAATGTTATTACCTTTTAGATTGAGGACCCCTTCTATATCACATTCTTCAGGGTTCCAATCCCCTTGATCTCTGTTGGACTCATCAATAATTTTCCCCTCAAAAACATCTGAGCTTACTAAGAAAGCAAGAATATGTCGGTCATCATCAAAGACTTGAAATTTCATGATATTATCAGGAACTGCAAGGGTGGAAATTAATTCCACTAAGAATTTCTTGAGCTTGGAGCCTTGCATAGGTTCCAGGGTATTTGCAACAATAGCTAATGAATCAGCTATATGATTTTCTTCTCTAGGGATTAAGCTAATCCCAAAGGCATCAAAGTCTTCGATCAGGTTCCATACCCTATTTCTATATGCTGCCAGCCTTCTGTTGTGACATGTTTATTGGTTGCATACTTGCTTGATAACAATTTTTGAATCTCCTTTGACCATCAAGGCAGTGACCTTCTTCTTATGTGCAAACATCAGTCCCTGTGCCAGAGCTTCATATTCTGCTATGTTGTTTGTGCATCCAAATTGCAACTTGTAAGAAGCAAAGAAGGTTTTCCCTTTTGGGATGGTTAGTTAAATCCCAACACCACATCCTGCTTTGGATTTAGATCCATCAAACATGAGGGTCCACAACTGATCATGGGTTGGAGTTGGTCCTTTTGTGGCCATTGTAGGCACTTGGATAGAATGAGCCAAGGGTGGGGTAACTTGATCTTTTGGATCAGATATAGGGAATGGGTGTTCAATAGGTTCCTCAAGAGTAATTCCCAATCCATGTATAGATGTATTATGTGACCCAAGTTTATCCTTCTGACATTCACTTGCATCTTTAGTTAACCCCTTGGGTTTTGGTATATTCGTGAGTGCAGGGGTGTCAAACAAACCTTGGGGTTGCTCCTTATTAATATGTTGATTCGGAAATGTGTCTAGGGTAGGTTCAATTTGAGAAGGAACTCGCTTTGAAGGTATCCTATCCCTGGTTAACATTATTTCTTCCTTGGCTTCAAATGGGAAGTGATCTGCAACGGTCTCAGGGTGACTTGAGCTAGCATCCTCATCTTGGGCAACATGATTTAGAATGTTAATGCAGGGTTGGCAAGTCAATTCAGAATGATTTTGGTAATGCACCCTACACCAATTAGGGAGTAGAAGACTTTGCAAATTGATGTCTTCCCCCAAGACCAGCTGATCTTGTTGTAGCTTATTGACCAATGCCTGTTGGTTTTCATTAATCACAGAATCAGGGAACTTTTGTATTGGCTGTTCTTTAGGATCAAGAACATAAAAGGTTAAAATTTCATCTCTTTTGTAAACCCCTATCCCAGTTTCGAAATAGGCTACCTCATTGGGGCAATCATATTCAGTGATGATATGCTTGAGGCGAGGCTCACTTTCAATCCTAATCTGAGTAGGAATCCCTCTCCATGGTAGCCACATATGTTAAAAGTCAAGGGAAAGATATCCCCCTAGACTTTTCCTCAAATCTTTGCTCAACAGCATACCATAGGTCTCGGGAATGTCTGCTACTTGAATGTCTATGTTGGTTTGAACCCTGGGGTCTGATCCTACTTGCACATGTATGTTCCTTAATTCCCCCACCACATTAACCTCTATTTTGTCAAGTTGGATGACCTTCTTGTTTGTCTGAATGGGGTTTAATCCCAACTTCTTACATATGGAAAATGGCATAACATTGCCTAAAGCCCCTGAATCCAACAAAAAATTATGTAGGTTCTTCCCACAAATTCTTAAACTCAAAATAAATGGTGGAGTATCTACCTTGTTTCTGTACAAAGCTGCATTCATGTCTGCAGTAGGGGCAAGCTTGTTCTTTCCTTTTGATTTGTCAGCTTGCTCCAAAGCTTTCAACACTATCTCCCTTTGAGCAGGGCACCACTTTAAGATGTCAAAATATGACAAAGAAGTTTTTTGTTTCTGCATCTCAGAAACAATATCAAATTCTATATTATAACTTGAATTACTTTTGAAAAAAGCAGAGGAATTACCCTTGTTATGGAAGTCAGGCAGGGCCTTTTGGTGGAGGAGGGTTATTATTAGCACTTTGATTTGGAGGCACCATGTGATTAGGTGGCACTGATGAGGTGAATGGACCCTTATTCTAATTTCTCAGGAAATGCCCTCCTTTTTTCTGAAAGGCTTGGGCATCATATGAATCTTCCTCTAGTTCATTCTCCTCTTTCCTTGGGAATGAAGGTTCCTCCTCAAAGAAGTCATAAGTCATTGTTGTATCTACTGAGCCGCCTTCTTTGTGAGGATTCCCTTGGAACGTTTGGGCATCTGCCTATGCCATCTTGACAACTTTCTCCATTTTAGGACAATTCACCTCAGAATGGGTTGCAGTATCATGCAGCCTGCACCAATTAGTCATAAAGTTGAGGTCAGCCACATTTGCAGTATGTGATCTCTCCTTATTAGCTTGATAGTTGTGCGAAACTCCACCATTTTTGGGTCTGTATTCCTTCATTGTTATTTGGCCTTTGGTTATATCCTCTATTCTAATTTTGATATCCTTGGTTAGAGGAGTTTTGGCCTTGATAACTCCTTTGATTGTAATTGTTATGATTGATAAGCACCCTAATTGTTGTTGTTTTGATTAGGTAGTTACCTTGGTTTTGGGAGGGTTTAATCAAAAGTTGAGCCATGTCATTTGTAACTTGAGACAACATTTTATTCAAGGTTTTCTACCTCATTTGTATTGAGCTGTCTTTTCACTTTCCACACTCTGTAACAATGGGTGGTGACCACCATTATTTGGTGTTCAATTTGGTTATGATGACCATGGGAACTTTGAGGAACCTGTGGTTGTTGAAAGAAATCAAGAGCTCCAGTAGCAAAGAATGGAACAGGTGGTTGAGTTTTCAATTCAGACATAGGTCCATAATGGGAAGGGGACATTCCCGGGACAGTATTGAATAGAGGGGTTGGGCTATGCATCTGATATCCTATTGAAGGGAGACCTCCTCCCAAACTCCCTTGTTGAGAACTGATTTGTTGTTGTAGCTTGATAGCTAGATGATAGACTTTGGATAGAGAATCAATATCAGTTGGTTGATAAGTCCTTTGCAAGAAAAATCCAAGCAAGGGGTCTATAACTCAAAAGTAAGCTTGGATGGCACTATTCTCAGTGACTAGATAGGGATCTTTCAATATCGCCACATTCGTTGGAATGGTGAACAGGGGCAAGGATTCACAAGGCTCCTTCCTAATAGTAGCAAATTGGTGGTATAAAAGAGTTGGATCCACATAAACCCTGAACTGATTGATAAAGGCATTTTCCAAATGTGTCCAGGTTAGAATGGAACCTTGAGGAAGATTAAGGTACCAATTGTATGTCATATC
>VDFB02113046.1:0-15832 GCA_007258455.2 Sequoia sempervirens
TTCATGGATTTAAAAGATGAATATATTTTTTCTAACTTTGAAAGATGTGTGAAGGAATGCCCTCCGAAGAGAAAGGATAAGACTGAAGGTACCTTGGTATTTTCTTTTCATGCTAGACAAGATAAGAAATATTGGATCATTGATAGTGGTTTCACTAACCATATGACCAGAGACAAGAGTAAGTTTGTTAAACTTGAAAAGTATGATGGAGGACTTGTTAGATTTGGTGATGATTCAGGTGCTAAGATATGTGGAATAGGTTCAATTAGTTTTGATGGCAAGCATAATGTAGATGATATTTACTATGTTAAGGGTTTAAGGAATAACCTCTAGAGTGTTGGACAAACGTGTAGCAAAGAATACAATCTTATGTTTTAGGATGATGGATGTGAGATCAAAAAAGGGTCTAAAACTATGATTGTTGTTGGAAGGAAAAATGGAAATGTATTTTCTCTACATTTCTCCACTATTTGGTTTCAGATTGTGCAGATTTGGGAGGTTGCTTATAATGTTTGTATCTTTCTGTATTCAAGAGCTTACTTGATTTGGTGTAGTACAGAATGAGTTTCATTTATCAGTATGTGAATACGGTTTAGTAGTTATTCTGAGTTGAATTATTTGTATGATGAGATCTTGGATGAAGTGTTTGATGAATCTCAATTAGTTCATGGATTATTCTAGATCGTGTTCAAGTGAATTCTATCATTTGAAATTTTACGATTGATTTAAGGAAGCATGCACTTAATGATTATGGTGTTTAACATGGGTATTGGATGACCTTGTGTTAGCACTACATGCGAGGCTTTTAAAAGTGTGTTGAGGTGTGTTGGGATCTATTTGGAACCTAATTGAGGATTTATGTAGGTCACCTTCATTCCTAGATCCACTGCGGGAATGTTTAGGTGCCGACCTATTTTGAATTTGTATGTATAACGATTAGTTACTGACATTGTAGATGGGTTTTGAGGTTGAGGGTGATTTAAATAAGTGTTGTGTTGTTGTGAGTTGAAAGTATAAAAGAAGTGAGAAGCAAGGTAGATGCAAGATCAATGAGAGTGATGTGTGTAATGTGAATTTGAGCAAAGTAGTGTGAATTTCCGTGTTAGGGTTCCTAAAGGCAATAAGCTGAAGGCATCTGAAATCATTCAAACAAGACTATAAGATTGTTGGAGAATTGTGGTGGATTCCTTGTTGCATTGAGAAAGTGCTCTTTGTGTAACATTTTCTTTTATCTTCTTGTATTTCTTTCTGTGGTAGTGAGCCCTAGTTTTGAGCCTTTTTGGACAGTGTGTCCTATTCTAGCAGTAAGCCCTTGTACTGATTTTGCAATTACTTATATTGTGAGCTAATCCTCATCGTGTTTTTTCTCTCATTATGTTTTTCACATAAATCTTATGTTCTCTTGTATATGGTGTTGCTATTTCAGTTTTTATTATCTACATTTCAAGTTTAATCACATTAATAGAATTAGGGTTTAATGAATGCATGTGGATCTGATTACTATTGAGGGTTTTGAAGGTTTAATTTGCTACAACTGATTCAACCCCCCTCTCAGTTGTATTTTTTATTCAACAATTGGTATCAGAGCTCAGTTTCTTGGAGAAGAGCTTAACCTCTTGAGGTAGATCCAGGATGGCTAACAATGTTCCTTTAGAATGCCCTAGATTCGTTGGCACATATTATGCATTCTGAAAGGTAAAGATGGATGGATATCTATCCACTCAGGGATTTGAGGTTGAAAAGGCTTATAAGACTGCATATACTCCACCTTTGAATGGTCCAAGTACAACTACATAAATCAAGGCACATGAGATCAATGCTAAGGCAAGATTTATTATTGTGAATAGTCTTTCAAATATTGAATTAATAAAATTTATGGGTTTGAAGACTACTAAAGAGGTTTGGGATAAGCTATAAAGCATTGATGAAGGATATGAAAAATTGAAACAAGAAAAGTTCTAGAATTTGAAGGCACAATTTGAGACCCTACATATGTCTGAAGATGAAACAAACAAAATCTACATGCAGTGAGTTGATGAGATGGTGAGTGTAATGAGAGGTATTGGTGCACAAGTCAAAGAATCCAAAGTGGTAAAGAAAGTTCTCATATCTCTTCCTAACTCTTATATTGAAAAGGTATCTGTTATTGAGGAAATTGAAAATCTTGACACTTATTCTAGAGATCAGATGATTGGTACACTAACTACTTTTGAAATGAGGAAAAAGGCTTGAAAAAGGGTATAACTCTAGAGACTACTTTCAAGGATGGGGTATCAAATTGAAGATTCAGATAAGGAAGATCTTGATGATGTGGAAGCTTTGTAAGAAGAATGAAGAAGGTCATCGGTAAGTACAAGGGTAAACTACCTTTAAAATTTTTTAGCTATGGTGAAATAAGTCATTATACTTCTAGATGTCCAAGAAGAGCTATAAATAATAAGAACAAGGAAAATAAAGGAAAAATGATTAAGAAAGCTTACTATGTGAGAGAAGATGCTAACATTTTTTATGATGAATTTGACTATGGAGACTTTGATGACAATGAATTCTTGTTCTTGGTTATTAAAGAGGAATCTATTTCTGCTAACTTGGAAATTTTTGGGAAGGAAAGTGATCTAGAGAAGAAGGAGAAAGTTGAAGGTTTGTTGGTATCTACTTTCCATGTTAAAGAAGATAAGAATTATTGGGTTGTTGATAGTGGCTACTCTAATCACATGACTGGAGACAAGAGTAAGATTGTTAAACTTGAAAAATATGATGGAGGACTAGTTAAATTTGGAGATGATTTAGGAGCTAAGATTTGTAGAATAGGTTCAAACAGTTTTGATGGAAAGCATAACACTAATAATGTTTACTATGTTAAGGGTTTAAGGCATAACATTTTGAGTGTTGGAAAAATGTGCAGCAAGGGATATAATCTTGTGTTTAAGGATGAGACATGGAACATTTATCAGCTTAAGGGTGTTGATGGATATTGATTTATGTCTTAGATTAGTGACAGTTGGTTATGGAACTGAAGGATGTGTCACATGAATTTTGATAATTTGGCAAGAATTAGTTCAATTCATGCAGTGAGATACTTACTAAGAATCACAAAGCCTCAATGTTGTTTCCTTGAGGTTGTCGAATTTTGAAAAAGCGGTAGCTTCAAAGGGAAG
Source organism: Sequoia sempervirens (assembly GCA_007258455.2). Taxonomy (NCBI): domain Eukaryota; kingdom Viridiplantae; phylum Streptophyta; class Pinopsida; order Cupressales; family Cupressaceae; genus Sequoia; species Sequoia sempervirens. The sequence continues at coordinate 3,159 of VDFB02113046.1, forward strand.
AACAATCGTTACTAGACTAGTAGGAGTTAATTCATACAATCTTTGTGGTCTAGGGGTGATAAGTATGCAAGGTGGGTTACTTTTATGCTTTTGATTAATGATTACTCTAGAATCACATGGGTTACTTTTCTTAGAGAAAAAATTAATGCATTAGAAAAATTCAAAGAATTTAAAGCTATGGTTGAGAATGAAATGGATCTGAAAATCACATGTTTGAGGTCTGACAGAGGTGGTGAATTCACCTCCAATGAGTTGAATATGTTTGTGAAGTTCATGGAATAAAAAAGTGTTTGCCACTAGAACTCCTTAGCGAGAATGGAGTTGTTAGAAAGCATCAGAACCTTCAAGAGATACCATTAGAACTACTTGTTGAAGAGGAAAATCTACTAAAGTGCTAGAGAGAATCTGTCATACTATTGTTTACATGCCAATGAATTTCAAGCTAAAGCTAACAAAACAAAGACTCTCTACGAGCTATGGTATGGAAGGATTCCTACTGTGAAGTACTTTAGAGTGTTTGGAAGAAAATGTTATATCAAAAGAGAAGAAGAAAGTTTAGGAAAGTTTGATGCAAGATATGATGAAGGTATCGTCCTTGGATACTCTATTAAGAAAAGCTTACAGATGTTACAACAAAAGGCTAAGAAAGATTGTTGAAAGTGCAAATGTTAAGGTTGATGAAAACTTGTAGAATTCAATTGTAGTGAATGGATATGTGTCAAATGAACCTAATTGTAGAATAGAAGAAGAAAAAGCTGATGAAGAAGTGCAGAATGAAGAGGAGGAAGCTTTGAAGAAGGTCCCTAAGACTCCTAAGTATGTGCAAAATAATCATTCTGAAGAACATATCATTGGAGAAAAATGAAAAGTGTATTGACAAGAAGCAAAGTTGCTGAAGTTGGGGTAAATATGTGTTTACTTTCTAAAATTGAACCTAAAACAACAAGTGAAGCAAGAAAAGGATGAAAATTGGATGAAGGAAATGGAAGAACTTATGAAAATAGAGAAGAATCAAACTTGGGAATTAGTTCCTAGATTGGAAAACAAGAACATAATTGGAACCCAAGTGGGTATTCAGAAAAAAAAATGGAGAATGGAGAAGTGGTAAGAAATATAAGGAAAAAAATTGTAAGGACTACTTTCGAGTGGAAGGAATAGACTTTTGAAGGGAGACTTTTCTCTTGTTATGCAGGATGGAAAACTAATAGAGAATGTTTTGCATTGCTTATAAGGACTTTAAATTTTACTTAGATGGATGTGAAGTTGCTTTTCTGAATGGTTAGTGGAATAGTTTACATGGAACAACAAAAGTTTCAATTGTGTGAGATCAATAGGATATGGTGGCAAAATTGAAAGATACTTATATGGATTAATACGTAAGCTCCTAGAAACTTGGTATGAATGGATAGATATGTATTACAACAGAGGATTTAGTAAAGAACCACGGATAGTAATCTTTACTTCTAGGAAATTGAGGAAGACAAAATCTTGATAGTAGTTGTATATATGTGGATGACAATATCTTTGGAGGAAATGAAGCTATGTGTAAGAAATTTACTTGCTGAAGAGATGCATAAAAGAATTTGAAATATTAATATCAATGTTTGGGGAGATGAATTTCTTCCTTGGGCTAAAATCAATCAAATGAAGGGAGTTTTCATTTTCATAGTCTAAAAACAAAGAGATGTTGTGAGAGTTTGGAATGGATGACTCAATGGGGTATACACTCCTATGGTGGTTGGTTATGAAGTGAGAAAGATGATAGTGATTCACCTAAGGTTGATCAAAAGAAAATATAGATCTATGGTTGGTGGAATGTTGTATTTTATTGCTACTAGACTAGATATTATGCATGTTATCTATCTTGTGGATAGATTTCAAGAAGATCCTAAGGAAACACATGTTGCTTTTGTTAAAAGAATATTCAGATATTTGAATGGAACTTCATATTATGGCTTATGGTATCCTAGGGATGCCATTTAATTCAAGTGCTTAAATAGATGTATATTGGGCGGTTGTGTTGATGACAAGAAAAGTACTAGTGGTGGTGCATTCTTTCTTAGATGTAGATTGGTATCATGATTGAGTTATATGTAGGATTCAATTTCTTTATCTACTGTAAAGGCTGAGTATATTGTAGCAGTATCATGTTGCACACAAGTTTTGCAGATGAGAGAGACATTGAAGGATATCAGAGTTGTATATGATTAGCCTATTTCTATCTTTTATGATAATATAAGTTCAATTAATTACATTTCAAAGAATCCAATGGTGCATTAAAGGAAAAAGCATATATCTATCAGGTATCACTTTTTGAGAGAGATGGTTATTGAGAATGAAGTGAAGCTTGAGTTTGTTCCTACTAAGGATAATATTGTTGATATATTTACTAAGGCTCTTCCTAAGGATACTTTTGAGTATCTTTGGGAGAATTTTGGGGTTATTACCCCTCCCTATTTGAATTATATGCATATGGAGATGCATCAATCCAGTGGATCTGGATCTATCTCTTTTCTGGCTGATGTTGGTGGCTACATCTCAAGGGGAGTAGGTAGTGTCATGTGTTTCATTGTCAGATTTGTTGATTTGTTGGGTGTATCCTAAGGGGGAGTATTCAAAGCAAGTATCTTGGTTCTAGTGTCAAAGGGGGAGAACAATGCAAATTTTTTATCTTTCCATTGATGTCAAAGGGGAGAAAGTATCATGTGAAAATTTTATCTACTCCAAGGGGAGTGAGTGATGGGAATGTTTTGTAGGCTATCGATATGAAAAAGAGGAGTGTGTATGTTTTATGGTTTTCTCATCTTGTGTTGCCATTAGTGACAAAGGGGAGGAATGTTGCAAGTATGAAGGTGTTGTCATTGATGTCAATAGAATTCTAATGACTAGTGTCGTCATTGATTTCTATTGTGAGTTAAGGAAGTTGTTGCATGATGAAGATGTCGAGGATATTGAGAAAAATTGTGAAAAAGAGGAAAATAGGTTGTTGCAGTTTGTGCATGTATAGTTGAGATATTGTGGAAGTTTTGTGAGTACAAGGAGTTATCATTTTGTTTCAATGTCTAAAAATGAGTTGGAATGAAGTAATGAGACGAGATGATGTCTTTGGTACTTGGTTTCGAAGTGCTTTTGAGAAAATTTGATAAACAAAGTAAATTGTGTTGTGCAAGTGTTCATAGTGTGCTCTGATATTGTGATCCACATTTCTTCTATATTGATCCTATGGATGTGAAGATTTGATATGTTTTTCATGGTTTTCAGAGGTTGCTATATTCAGAATTTGGGTTTTTGGATCGTTGTACAGAGTGAGACATTTTCACCAGTGTGCGAACCATTTTTTCAGTGATGTTTTTTGTGGCCTGGGATAAATGTATTTGCTCTGTGTTTCTTCAATGTTTGGCTTTGATTTGTGCAGATTTGGGAATTTGTTTGTAATTTTTGTATCTTTCTATATTCAAGAGCTTACTTGATTTGGTGCAATACAAAATGATTTTCACTTGTCAGTATGCACGAATAAGGTTTACCAGTTGTTCTAAGTTGTATTATTTGTATGATGAGAGCTTGGATGAAGTGTTTGATGAATCTCAAGTAGTTTGTGGATTATTCTAGATCATGTTTAAGTGAATTCTATCATCTGGAAGTTTTAGATTGATTTAAGGAAGCATGTACTTAATGATTCTGGTGTTTGACATAGGTATTGGCCAACCTTGTGTTAGCACTACATGCGAGGCTTTAAAAAATGTGTTTAGGTGTGTTGGGATCTATTTTGATCCTAATTAAGGATTTATGTAGGTTTCCTTCATTCCTATCCATCATGGGAATGTTTAGGTGCCAACCTATTTTGAATTTGTATGTATAATGACTAGTTACCGACATTGGAAAAGGTTTTTGAGGTTGAGGGTGATATAAATAAGTGTGGTGTTGTTGTGAGTTGAAATTATGAAATAATTGAGAAGCAAGGTAGATGTGAGATCAATGCAAGTGATGTGCATAATAATAATTTGGGCAGAGAAGTGTGAACTTCAGTGTTAGGGTTCCTAAAGGAAGTGAGCTGAAGGCATCCGAAATCATTCAAGCAAGACTGTGAGATTGTTGGAGCATTGTGGTGGATTCCTTGTTGCATTGAGAAAGTGTTATTTGTGTAAAATTTTCTTCTATCTTCTTGTATTTCTTTTTGTGGCAGCGAGCCCTAGTTGTGAGCCTTTTTAGACAATGTGTTCTATTCTAGCAGTGAACCCTTATATTGGTTTTGCAATTACTTATATTGTGAGCTGATCCTCATCGTGGTTTTTCCCTCATTGGGTTTTCCATGTAAATATGGTGTTCTCTTGTATATGGTGTTTCTATTTCAATTGTAGTTATCTGCATTTCAAGTTTAATCACATTAACAAAATAAGGGTTTAATGAATGCATGTGGATCTAATTACTATTGATGGTTTTGAAGGTTTAATTTTCTACAACTTATTCACCCCCCTCTCAGTTGTCTTGTTCATTCAATAGTGTTAGCAGGGAAAACCCATACTAAATAAAATCTAGGTGATAAGGCCCCAAAATAAAGGGAATGTTAGAGTTGGATGCTCAATATATACAACCACATCTAAGCAAGGTGTCAAGACACATATCTCAAATCATAGATTGATCCCCACTTGTGTTTTCTATTAATAAACTAGACTATAAGGTTATATGTGTAAACAAAAAACTCCTTAAGAAGCAAGTAGTTTCTCCACTTCTTCAAGGATTGAACCATGCCATAAAATTCAAGATCATAAGTTGAATATTTCTTCTTAGTATCATTTAACTTTTCATTAAAATAAGCAACTGGTTTCCCTTCTTGACTTAAGATAGCCCCTATTGCTAAGCTACTAGCATTACATTCCACTTGAAATACTTTGTTAAAATCAGGTAACACAAATATAGGTTTTTAGTCACATTCTTTTTGAGAAGTCTAAAAAACAATTCAACTTCTTGAGTCAATTCTAATTGAACTATGCTACTAAATTTTTTGATTAAATTTCTATAAAAATTAGCAAGTCCATAAAAAATTCTTACCTCATAACCACTCCTAGGTCTTTTCAATCAAAAATGGCCTTCACCTTCTCCTTGTACATCTTCAATCCCTCTCTAGATACCATAAAACCCAAGTAGACTAATCAAGTCTTCATAAAGTTACACTTCTTGAGGTTGATCAACAACTTCTCCTCATGCAACCATGTCATAGCCTACCTTAAGTGTTGTAGGTGTTTTTCTTTAGACCTAATAAAAAACTAGTATATCATCCAAATAAAATATCACAAACTTCTTTAGGAATGGTTTCACGACATGATTCATAAGCCTCATAAAAGTACTAGGTGCATTTGTAAGCCCAAAGGGAATAACCATCCGTTCATAAAGACCATCGTTAGTCTTAAACATTGTCTTTCATTCATCCCCAAGTCTAATCCTAAACTGATGGTAGCTAGTTTTCAAATCTATTTTTTTGAGAGTCTATGCACATTGTCCAATCACCTTCTTTCTTGGGTACTAGAACTGTTGGTATAGCACAAGGATTAATACTTTCCCTTATCAATCCTTTTTCTAGTAACTCTTTAACATGCTTTCTAATCTCCTCATTTTACTTGGGAGTTAATCTATATGCAGCCTTGTTTGGTAGGCTATCCCTTGGAACCAAATCCATATGGTGACTAATGCTCCTCATTGGAGGCAAGTCATTAGAAAAATCAGCTACCAAAATATCCATATGTTTTTTCAATATGTCATTTATCTCATTCAGTAAGTCATCCAAATTAGTAGAGGTAAGTGTAACCTTAGGCTTGAGTACTAATGCATATCCTGCTTCTTTTTTCATATCATGTAAAAATTATTTGCTTCTCACCAACATAACCTTGCTGCTACTACTTCTCTTATTATCCACTTCTCCTCTCAAAGTTAATAGTGTATAATTTTTACCATCCTCTAAAAAGTGCAAGTATTGTTTCTTCCATCATGTATGGATCTCCTATAAAATTGACAAGGCCTACCAAGAAGAACATGGAAAAAATCAATGGGAATAATGTCACACATAACAATGTCCTTATAACTACCTATTTGAAACTCTATTGAGGCATGTCCATCTACCAATAACTCATGCCCTTTTTGCAGCCAAGAAACTTGATATAGATTATGATTTTTGATTCTAGTAAGACCTCAATTGACACAAGATTATTAGTACTACCACTATCAATAATAAGTTTACAACACTTATCTTTAGCCTTGCAATTTTTCTTGAATAAGGCTCTCCTTTACACATGTTCTTGACTCTCTTTTGTGGCTTCAACAATACATTCTTGAACAAAAAATACTCTCCTATCTCAAGTTCTTATAAGTGATGAGAAAGTGACTCCACACTCTCTTGGTCTTCTTTCCCAATTTGATTACTTCTCTCAAGCATTGTGTGGCCTTCTTGTGAAAATTTAGAACACTCCCAAATTTTGTGACTATACTTATGTATAGGAGTGAATTTGCACCCCCTTGAAAATTCCCCTTTTACATCCTTCACCTTAGAATATTCAATTATAACCATGTAATTCCACATCACCCATCCATACTCCATCCACTTTTCGCTTGTTTTTAGTGTCGGTAGGAAAATTTCTATCTGAGACGTGCATAGAGCGTAGACGTTTGCATGGCGCGCTGCCATCCTAACACAATTCCTACCTTTGGAATTTGTAGGGGCGTTACATTCTAAATTGTCAATGAAACATAACACCCCTACACCTTTCTATTGACCTTTGAATGTCTCTTTCCATCCTAATTGGCCATCAAATGTCTATCTTTCTCATTTTTCATATCCTCTACACACTCATTCGATCTTGCTTCACATTCTTAGCATTCTAACTCCATATTCTTGCAACTTCAAGCTACTAGCTACACTATCAAATCTTTCAACAATCACAACAGTCTTCACATCCACCAAAGAAGCTACAACTTGGTGTCTTGTGAGACTACTTCCAATGTTGTTGTAGCCACGTCGACTTTTCCACAATTGTAGAATTTCATTCCTCTCTCATTGGCCTTGAGTTCCTTTGCTTGAGGGTGGAATTGTTTACTTTATCTTACATTGTTGTTGGATTTGAGTAGTATAGTGCCTCTCATATTGTTTGGATTCATTTCCTTTCCAACATAGTCTCTTTATTGTATTTCTACATTTTTATCTATCTAGCTATTCATGGATGTGGAAACACCAAAACAGGGGTTTGGTTGTGGCAAGCCCTGAAATAGCCCCAACATTTTTCCCTTCTTTACTGTGTGTAGGTACTCATTCACATGGAGCTTGCTGGCGAATTGGACCCGTCATGAGTTAAATCTTCACCACCTTTACTCTTGTCATCTCTATATCATTTTTCACATTATTTTAGTTATTCTATGATTTATCATTTTAGTCATCATTTTAAACCTCAACCGCTAGACTATTAGTAGGCTTTTTGTAGTCTTTGTTTGTAATTTTTTCACTATCTATCTGTATGGATGACAGTGCATCTATGAGATACTAGCATGCCACACTGTCATCTCTTTCTTGCACTGATGTCCATTGGAAAAGAGTTGACAGAGTTGCGATTAAGACTCCAAAAACCTATTCTTTTAGCCCCATTAAAATTCTCGAGATTAGCATAGTGGTGGAAGCACTAAGAGTGCTCTTCATTCTCTATCCCTGGAATCAAACACTTATCTAACTTGAGGTATATTAGGGGATCCTTCAACTCTCAACTCTCTATGACCTAGAGCCTTGGCATGGTCGGTCCCCCTCCTCTACATTTTGGTGAACCCGATGTGAACAACACCTATTTGTTTCTTTGTGTTAAGAATTTTCCCTCACACTCAAAAACTGTTATAGGCTTGGGTGTTGTGAGGTTTTATGAGCATCACAACCCAATCTACAACCTCTAGGTACATTGTTAGAAGAAGTGTGTGACACTTAAAAATTCAAAAAATGAAGGTCACTTCTAGTTTTACTACAAGCTTTACTATCATTCCATTTTTTCAAGAGGAGGTTTCGACAAACGAGATGGGTTTCATTGATGAGATCACTCGTGCACCCACTCCTCTAGCATCCCCTATCACTTCATCTGTGGATGAGGATGATGTTGTGTACATTCCTGCAAAAAACCTTTTGGCATTAGACAGGAGGATATTAGACCTCGGGAATCATCTGGAGAAAGCACCGAATATGGCAAGAGTTGCTAGGCTTGTTAACAAGGTGAGATACATGTTAGTAAAGGATCAGATGGGTGTAGAATTCTTATGTGGCTTCACTGATCTAACCAAAGCATACATCCATTCATATAACACTAGATTATATACTATATGAGGAATGGTTCTTGATGCCTATGAGAGACAAATAAGTGTCTCGATGCCTACCACGTCTATATACATGGCCGAAATAGGCCCTTTGAGTAGTGTTTCCTCTACTCCTCAGACATCCTTCACAATCAAGGCAAGTAGAATACCCCTTGGTTTCAGCTTCACCCCTCCTACTGCCCTTGGTAGTGGGGGCTCCAATGGAATGGGTAGTGGTGGTGGCCCCGATGGTGGTTCCAATGGTGGTCACGATGGTGACCCCAAAAGTGGTTTTGGAGGAGGTTCTAGTGGCGGTGGTTCTGGGGGAGGTTCCACTAGGCCTTTGTCATCTTCAGACCCTATTTTGAATTCTCTCCTTTAGAATATGGGTCAAATGCAAAACCAATTGGTGAACCTATCTCAGGCCTCTTCCCAACCTATCTTTCAACCCTTCTCCCGACATAGTCCATTTTTTGTGACAATTTTGAGCACTCCTTTCCCTCAGGGAATGAAAATTCCCAAGTTTGAAAAGTATGGTGGTAAAGGGGATCTGCAGACACACGTATCCACTTTTAATGTGATGTGTAAGGATTTATTTCACCATGATGCCCTAATGGCAAATCTTTTCCTTTGATCTCTCAAGGATAAAACACTTGAGTGGTACTGTTCCTTGCCTAAAAATTCTATATTCTCATTCGACTAGCTCGTCAATCAATTTCTTTGACAATTCTAGGCTATCATCAGTTCGAAGATGACCTCGAATCTCGTCCGATGTAAGTAGGGAGAGCACGAGAAGATAAAATATTTCATTGCATGATACCAAGCACCCTTTTTACAAATCTCATAGCCACTGCCCGACCTAGATGTGCAGAAGGTATTCATAGGCAACCTACAATGAGCTTGGAAAGAGAATTTTCCTTGATGAAACATCCTTCTTTTGCACATCTATGTGCTACTCTATGGGAGTACCAAAAAATGGCGGTTTAGTTCGAGGGATCCTCCTTGTGCTCCCATTCCGAAGGAAAATCCATAGTGTCCATTTCATGAAAAGAAAAGTCTATTAAAAATGTAGTTGTTGCAACTAATGATCAAGGCCTCAAGTGCAACAAAAAGTTTATGAAATCATCACAATCCTATTCTTCTATTCTGCAAAATTTATTGAAGGATAAGATTATAACATTAGAAAATCCTATATCTTTGAAGGAGCCTTATCCTGATTGGTATGATGGAAATGATTTATTTCAGTATCATCATGTTCACAGGCATGATACTGAACATTGCATGCACCTGCATCATGAGATACAGGACCACATCGACGATGGTACCATCCATCACGATAGAAAGAAGAAAAACACAAATAAGCCAGTAGCTAAGGTGAATAGTGAGTTGTAGATTTATACGGACCTGTTTTCATCTCACTCTATGAACTTGATTATTGACCCTTCTGATGCTTCTACTAAGGCCTTGGCATTCGTGAATGTGGTCTTGTTTAATCCTACTCCTCCCCCACATCTTACGACTGCCTCCCCAGATGTGATTTTCACCTTGTAGGACTTGCCTTTGACCAATAAGCCCTCTCCCCTATACATTCCTTCTCATCTAAATGGAAATATTTTAACAGGAGTACTTGTGGACCCTGCGAGTCAAGTGAATGTTATTACAGAGGAGACCTTGTGACTAAAATCATTGCAAAGGGAGGAATATGAGAGAATGAAATCTACTACACATACGCATGACAGTCTCTCTCTTGCTCCATATGGTTCTATAATTATTTCTGTCCTAGTAGGGCCTAGGGTTGTGGATTCTACTTTTGATGTCATTCCATAATACAATATATTTAGGGTAAAGTTGGGCATCCCTTGGCTAGCTTCCATGAACAAAATAGCTTTCATTATTCACAAATGTTTGAAGTTCTCTCATGAAGGTGTTGTGCACATCGTGCATGACACTAGGTACCAACCATTGGTATCTCGTGGGGGTTACTCCTTGGATCATTTTTAGCTTGCCTTGGTTGGTTTGATCCCTCCTAGAATGGACCTACTTTACTGGAATTACATAAAGTACAAAATCAGGGGAAAGGGACAACTAAAAGTGACACCCTATAGCATAGCAACAAGTTTCCTCTTCCTCTAAAAAGGGAAAGAGGAAGCTTTCCCATGATCAGGGCCCCACCTCTGCCTCCTTCCCTATAGAGACACTTTGGGTTACTACTCTTGGCTTTCACATAAGGAGTTTGATGGTGCCCGCTTGAAGAAAGGCCAAGTTTCGGGTATCTGAGCTTCCTATCTTACCCATAGTGTCTCATCCTATTTTCTATAGTAAGGGGAAGGGTCCCCATGGAGAGTCCTCCATGTCTCAACCTCCATAGCCTCCTACTACTCCTACCACTAAGGAAGTGAATGGGAAGAGGCTAGTTGCTGAGGCAATGGAGTCTACTCTCCCCATTGTCCCATCGTCCTCTCAATCTATTCCTCCTATTCCCATCTAGGAGTCCCTACCTCCATCCAAAATGACTGTGATGGATACTCTGATGGTTGAATAGGAGTCTTATGTCCATTCTCAGGTTGCAGTCTCTAGCTCCTAGAGTTGTAGAAACTGCCTTATGCATGATCGCAAGAATCAAAGGAAGGATCTGACCACTGAGTAGGCCACCTTGCAAAATAAGGAAGAGGAGTTAGCAGCTCCTGCTTCAACAACTTTTGTTGTGTCCTCCTTTTTCTTCTTCACTACTTCAATTCCTTCAGCCTTAGTGTTGCTTTCAACTCCCGTTGAAAGTGTGAACAATCCTCACTTGATAAGGGTGTAGGTATTCATTGCTCCTTCATTTGAGCAGCCCCTTTTGATTTCCCTTTTAGACATCCTACTGTTCTTGAAACCCGTGGACATGTTGAATACCTCAATGGTTTTTTCCACAGTTTTTTCCTCTTCCTCTATGCCCTCTGCTTCATCTATGGGGATTTCACATCCTTCAATGAAGCAAAAGATGGAGGATGACCTTTCTAGTAATGGGGGTCAGATGAAGGGTTCACCTTCTTCGAAGGGTGGCTCTGCAATTTTTTGTGTCATCCTAGTGATGGAGGAAGCCTCGGCATTCCCAAAGTTCGTCACTACCCCTGAATCTTTCAGTGAGCCTTACAATGGATCTCGGGTGCCACCTCCCTCACCCGTTGAATTGACACATGGTACCCCCATGAAGTGCATGTTTAATTCTATGGATGAGGTCCTGACCCTATTAGCGATCTTTGTGAAATCACTAACTTTCACCCCATAGGAACTAAATGGAGAAGACCTCGAGGAGCCTTCTTTCTTGGCTCTTTTTTTCGAGAGGGTCGAAAGGTACCTCCCTCAATATTCTACCCTTGTAGGCTCATCCACCCTTCCCTTACAGTGATCTAGATTGGGAGAATGATGATCTCTTGGTTGATGAGGATTGGGGGAGCACCTCTTCTTTATCTGTAGATTTGATTGTATGTATAGTGTTCCCCCATGCTTGTTTTATATGTTCTTGGATGACACTTGTCACCCCCTTAGGTGCTTGGATACAAGAGTATTTTTGTGTCGTAAAAAATATTCTATTTGTCACATCATTCATCTCTTTGTCATGTATTGATTTTCAACAATTGGGGACGATGCAAAGTGTTGGGGGAATTTAGGCCTCCCTTCCATGTTGACCCAATTTTTTTTTATTGTCTTCATGTGCCTTCTTCACATGGTTTGATATAGTAGGGGGTTGTTGACAATTCATTTATATATTATTATGCTTATTTATCTATATTCATGAGTAACTATGACCTCAAAATATCAGATCATCCTTGTCTCTTATTCATTATGTTATTATCTCTCCTTTCTTTTCATCTATCTCTACTACTTATTTCATGATTTTATGGTGCTTATGTGTTGCCCCTCACATGTGCAACAATATTACTATGTGTATAGGAGTGAATTTGCATCCCCTTTGAAAATTCCCCATTTGCATGCTCCACCTTAGAAAAAGAAAATATGACCATGTAAGTCCATGTCCTCATTCCGTACTCCATCCACTTGGCACTTGTTTTTAATGACGGTGGGGGAATTTTTGTCAAAGATGCGCATGCGAAATGCATACATTTGTATCGTGCGCTACCATCTTGACATGATTCCTACCTATGGAATCTATAGAGGCATTACATTCTCCATTGGTGATGAAACATAATGCAGTTGCGCCTTCCTATTGACCTTTGAATAGCTCTTTCCCTCCCAAACCTTCCTCAAAGATATCTTTCACTTTCAATCCATCTTCTTCACAACTTCTCCACACTCACTCGATCTTGCTTCAGGTTCTTGACATTCTCACAATTTAAAGCTACTTGATGCACTATTAG
>VDFB02113049.1:0-40850 GCA_007258455.2 Sequoia sempervirens
TTAAATTCTGACATGTCCCCCCACTCAGAATTTAAAATTATGAAAGTCTTACATGTCCCCCCACTCAGAATTTAAAATTCTGAAAGCCTTACATGTCCCCCCACTCATAATTTAAAATTTTGAAAGTCTTACATGTCCCCCCACTCAACAATTTTAAATTCTTGGCACATTGGCCAAAATGTGCTCACTCCTCAACCAATCACAAGTTGACAAGTGTCCTCTTCTCATTGGCCAATCTCTCATCAAAATAATCTATAAATAAAGGCCTTAATCTCCACAATTCCATCTACATTTTTTCATGCAAGGTTACTCTCTTGGTTTGAAAAATAATCTTGCTCTTCACCATTGGCATTTCATCAACTTGAGCTTCAATCAAGATTGGGAAAGGGCTATTTGCTACAATAGCACCAATCCAATATGGAATAGGTATAGATTATGTTGCTTTTTTCATATTTTTGATTGGTTTATTAAAGCATGATCTATTATTTCATATAAGTATTTGTGGATTTGTATGTTTAAACTAACCCTTCTAATGAATGTTTAAGATAGTTTCATGTGGAGATTTATAGAGCTTCATACATATATACATATATATATATATATATATGTTTGTGTGTGTGTGTACCCATAGAAAACACATATATTCACATATCCATTGATCCATATATATATACACATAATGTATATATATGTTTTATGTCTAATTGATATTCTCATGCATATGGTATATCTGTATATGAGTATGTGTAAGTACATATACCTACCTACACACATGCATGTATATATTCACATGTATGAGTTATCAAAAACATGTACATATATATATTCTATGTACATATACTCATCGATTAATATATATATAGGAACACATGAAGAAGAAATTACACTTAACACAAAGTCTTAATCACAAATTCCAAATCAAGAATAATCAAATATTAAAACCGAAACCATTGCAAAACATTCCCATTCAATGATTGAAGGTTACTTACCATTTTCCGACTAACTTGACTCAACTTGACCAAACTAGGATGTGAGTGTGTGATAGCTCAAATAGGCATATTAAGCGTTACCCCACCAATTTCTTCTCCTGAGTGATACTCCCCCTTTCTTCAAGAGGCTTGATTCATTTCCTACATCTAACTTAGTGCATCACAATAGTAGTTATCCAATAACATTGCATTCAAATGCATCATATATTTTCATTTTGTAAACATTAATGCATCATATTGAATTGCACATTCATTCATCATATTTTCCATAAAACATACACACAAAAAATCATGTATTAAACCATTTTAACTCATCAAAGTAACAATAAATAGGTAATAACGTAATAGGGTGTAACACATTTTGCAAATGTTGGTTGAGGATGGAACCATTGGTTGTGTTTCGAGAAGGAGGTGAATATGTTGGAGGTGTGTATGTGTTGGAAGAACAAGTGAATTGGAAGTTAATGGAAGTTGGAGGTTTAGGAGATATGATGTTTTAATTCAAAAATTTATAAGGATTTCTAGTGGAAACACCTAAAGTTGGATTTGTGTTGCTAGTGGGTTGCCTTGTTGTAGTAATAGTTGAATTAGTGTATGTAGGAGTAGAGGTTATGGTTGAGGGGTGAGGAATTTAATTTCCACCTTGTCTTCGAGTGTATCGTAAAGTTTCGGCCAAAATATTCAATGTAGGAACATGATTATCAATGATGTAAGCTCTAGGCTATGCACAATTTCTATTCCTTGTTCATTATCAAGCGTATTCTCATATTATCTATGACATGAACTACAATACTGGAAATATATTTAGCACTCAAAAAGTCTTGTAATCTTTCTAAGGCTTCATCTATCTGTTCTAGCTTCTCTTGAGGGACATCATCAATAATTTTTTCAACATTAGTATGATTGGAAGTTATTGGAAATGTGATTTTAGGGATGGATTCCAACATGGGTTGACTAGTGTCAACACTAAGAGTGAAAGAGCTAGAAAACCCAAGATCCATAACTAATGTACTAGCATGAGATGCCACGAGTCTTGAACTACATCTAATTGAAGTATTGGGGATATGACAGTAGGTTGTAATACTGATACAAGTTTCACCAAACCAATGGAGTACTCAAAAATAGAAAACACAAGAAAATATTTTGTATAGATTCTAGCATATGATATTTACAAATTTGGAATGCAAAAACTTGAAAATGATGTCTTTTGAATGAAAATTATACTTTTGAATGATGCACTTATTTTGATCAATTGACTTAAATTCAAAAAACTACAAAAAACTACCACTTCTAAAATTAAAATTGAGATCTACAAACAATAGAAAATAAAACAAACAAAGAAAAATTTGTGCTCAGAACTTTGGAAAATGACCTGTAGAAGGACAGGTTTTCCCAAGGATGAATGGGTCTTTGTAGAGGGATTTGAAAATTTAAATTGTAAATTATTGAGTTAATGTTTAAGTTTTGTGTTTTAGGTTGCAAATAGATTCTTTTAGTTACAAATTTCAAGAATTTGATGATTAAATTCATATGCAATTTGATGGCAAAAAGAAAAAAAATGACAACTTTTGATATTCAATTTGACTGAATTTTTTGATTTAAATGATAGAAAGACACCCTTGATACAACTAATATGCAAGATGTATGGAAGATTTATGAAATATTTTTAGATTTTTATGAATTTAAATGATGCAAAATATAATTTTTAAACCTTAAATTGGATGTAAAAAAACTAATGCAAATCCTAGATCTAGGATTTTAGAGAGTTCCAAATCATAATTTATGATGTACAACGTCAGATTCACCACAATGAAAATAAATTAAAAAGGAGGAATGAATTCAACCAATGTGGAATGATGCAATGGCCTAGGATTCAAACAACCCTTTTCCTAATTTCATTAGAAAGAGATAAGATCACAAAGGGATAGGATTGCCTTTCAACCTTGAGGTGAGTCAACCTATTTTGGATCTTCTGTATCTCTACTTTCTCATGATAGAAATGACTGAATATCAATTTTTTGGAATGATTTAAAGTGCATTAAATAAATGAATTATATGACTTAACACTTAAAATACAAAATTCTATGATAGAAATGGAAAAGAAAATTTGCAGGCAAATCTGAGAAGGGCATACTAGTGCACACCTATGATAAAAAAGTGGTTTTCATTGCATGTACCAAGTCTGATTTTCCCCTGGGTGAATGGGCCCTAGTACAGGGGTCCAAAATCAATTTTTACAATCCTTTGATCCTTGATCTAAAGTTCTGATTCCTCCAATTTTGACTATCAGAAATCCAAAAATAAAATTTGTAGGTGATTTTTTGTACCTTGATAGAAATGATGACAACTTATGAAACTTTGCAAAATTTATCCTTAGATCAACTTCCAACCCTTCTACACCTAGAAATATGCACATATAAGGAGATAAGCAAAAATGTTTATTTTGGGTGAATGGGGGTTTTCCTTAGTCAAACCTCATGGTAATTAAACCTTGATAATGAAATAATGACAAAATAAAGGAATTGATGAATGAAATTTTTCTTATTACAACTCACCAAGCTGATGTAGAGTAGGGGTGGAAAACTCCAAACAATCCTCAAACAAGAAAACTTTCAATCCCTAAAGGTTTTTCCTCACAAACCTTCAATCTTTAAATCCTAACATGGGGCAGCATAATGGTTTTTTGGCCATAACTTTCAGTGAAGACATGATCTAAAAATGTAAACATAGTTCTCGATACCCATTTGGTATTTATACAACATATCTCAAAATCAGGGTAGGTTACTTTATACAGAATCCTTCAAAAATGGATTGTCCTTCTGCCAATTAAGCCTAAAACATGAAAAATCAGACCTAGGGTATCATCAAAACACGTGAAAAACTCAATATGGAACCATGAAAATTTGGATAATGTTAATATAAAAAAATTCAGACTTACACACAAAAAATTAGGATTCTCTGCCTTGGAAACCAAGAGAAATCATATTTTGAAAGTCACTAGTTACCCTACCAAGGGTTTATGACAGTTTTGAACTATTTTTACCAAAATTGCAATATCTTTCTCCAAACTCAACAAAAATCAATGAAACCAAGTGAATTAGAAATTATATTCACGTCTTTCAATACCAATTGGTCTAAGATCAAGATATGGAATATAAAATTTGTACCATGTGTTGCAACAGGCCAGTTACAAAAAAATCTAGAAGTGGCAGTCACCAATTTGATCATAACTTCATAAAACTTAACGAAAATCAATAAAACCAATTGAAAATGAAATATAACTCAATCCTATATCACACTAATCATGTTTAGATCATGAAAATTTATTAAAAGTGCCATACTACATCAAATAATAGTGATACAACATTCAGATTTACATAAAACAAAGGAATTTTATTGCTTAAACTTCAAAATTGTAACTTCCAACCACACCCCCAAACTGATATTCAACCTTAAAAATCCTTTTTAAGGAATTTACATCAAATTTCCAATAGTTACAAACTAATTTTCAACTTCCAACCATTCACCTTCCACTAGACACCAAAAATTGCAAAAGTTGTTTTTTGCAACTTGTCAACATTCATCAACTTTGACACTTTTTACATTTGCACACAAAATTAACACCTAGTGACCCAAAATAGACTCCAACAAATTTAAAATGGTTTTCTTAGAACTTATTAGTATTAAGAACTTAAAAAAAACAAAACATTTTAACTTTTTACCCCTTGTGGGTATGAGAACCTAGGTGCCCCTACACCACAAACCCTTAATGGTAACCCTTAGAGGACTCAAGTAAAAATAATCACTCTAAGGCTTGGATATTGCATTAATGCAATTGATTGATTGATTTTTGAATTCTTTCTTGAAATCTTGAAGCCTACATCACATTGCTAGTTCCAAAACATGACTTGAACACACATGAACTTTGGCATGATATTGTTGTTGTAGATGACTAATAAATTTTCTCTTCAATGCTCTTGAAAATAATATTTTCTTGTAAATTTGATCTCTTGATGTAACTTCTTGCTCCTTCTTAAGTGTTAGGTTTGAATTGATAAAAATACTATGTATTGTATGTGTGTTTATCTAATTTCCCAAAAATTAGATTCCAAAAGTTGACACTTGAAAATTGAATTTGAATCATTAAAATGCAACCAAAAACATATTAAAAATCAGGTCTTCGGAGTTAAAGGGGACCCATTCGCCCCCTAGGCCTTAAGTCCAAGACACTCAATTTTCAAGGTGTTTTAATTAATGTTAGAAATTATTTAATATAGGTCCCCCTTTCAAAAAACAAGAAGAATAAGGCTTTGGAATGAATAATTTGGTCAATTAGAGGCTTAATTAAGTCCAATTAATTAAGGAGATGCAAACATAGTGTTAAATTGTAAAGGTATACAATTTTCTACACTATATATATATATATATTTACATCTATATTATATTATATACATATATATTATACATACACATACACATGTCATATATATTTGTATATGTATATGTATGTATATATTTATGTAGATATACATACACACACATATACATACACATATATGTGTACAATATATATACTTACATATATATACATACATACATATATATAAGTAACATGCACACACACACACACATATATATACATACATGTATGTATGTATGTATAAAAATATATTATGCCTATAGGCTTCAAGGCATGGAAGGAATTTTCAGATAGGTTTGACCAAGTTGATTGCATGTGGTGGAGAATATTCCATGTTTTTTTTTAAAATGCCAAATTTAGTGACAACTTTCACCATCCAACCCACGAAAAATATTAGTGACTATACAAAAAGGAAGGTTTAGTATGTAAATGACATTTCAAATTGAAGCTATAATGTACATGCAATTTATTTACATCTCATAGGAATGTTTGTAGTATGTTATATTAAACTTGAAAGGTTGGTTAATGAAAGAATCAGTCATTACATTTATTCTATCATTATTTGCATAGTGAGATTTGCAAAAAATCATATAAATTTAGATTGATTTTGGCTTGTAATAAAAATCTACAACAATATTGCCAAAATCTACATGCTTGGTGAAAAATTCCTTGTGGATGTTTTTGATAGAGGAAAAAAGGGGTTTTACAGCTAGACCCAAAACCAAAAAGTTTATAAACAATATAAAGTTAAAGAATTAACGAACCCAAAAACAAAAAGGTTGTAGAGAGAAAATAACTGATAGAAAGAAACAACTCCCAACCCAAGGCCAAAAAGGGCCACCAAAAAAACCCACCGAAAAACCAAATAAAACACCAACAACAACTAACCTAAGGATTTTAAAGCCTCCACAATCTCAACTTCTAGATTATGCATTTGCTAGGTACCCTTCTTCAAGAATTGAACCATCTGTGGCATTGGAGGCACTTTCCTATTCAAGTTGGCATGGGTCCTCTTCGAAATTCCCATTTCTTCATCCCTTCTTTTATCCTTTTCCGCTTCTAGGTTCACGAATAGGGAACCCTATTGAGAATTTTCCAGCTTCTCAGTCATGGCATTAATGATGATGGTGTTATGTCTTGCCATTCTACGATTTTTCTCCTTTACAGTTTTCATATTGTTTTTTATTTTACACATTTCTTCTTCTAGGATCGTGTACTTTCCCTCATTTTCCTTAGCCTCTGTCCTCATATTGTTCTCATTCCTCATTCCCTCCATGGTGTTTAGAGAGGAAACTTTTAATTCCAAGTCCTCCAGCTTTTTGTTAAGGGCCCTATTTTTAAGATTAAGATCTTTAATTTCATGGAATTCCCATTTCATTATCCTGAAATAATCAACTATGCCATTTCTAGTAATGGCCAGGACATCACAAGCGATTCTCGACCTTGTTTAAAATAGTGATCTTTGAGGTTGAGGGTACTTGGGAACCTTGGTCTGTCATATCTGTTAGTGGTTGTGTAGGAAGAAGATGAGTCCTTACTAATATCTAGGACCTCATTTTTTTCCTCCAGGGTGTCCTCGAAGTAGGAGACTAGATTTTTAGCATGGGGTCCCTTTTGGACATACCTCTCTTTTAGGGCAGAGCTTTTGGGGTTATTCATAGGGCTAGCTTTCTTGAGTGGGGGTTTACTAAGCAATTTTTTCTTGCTAGGATGGGTAGGGCTAGGAGGGTCATCATCATTCCACCCATGGTTAGGCTTGGATTTATCCTTCACCACACTATTATCTATGTCATGATCCTCAAAAGCTGAGGTAGAGATAGGGTTGGATAAAGCCAGAAATTTTTGGATGTGTTCATAAATAAGCCTTATTAAACCATAATGTAAAATTGGGTTCCTCTTGGGATTTTTCTTGTGGTCTTCCAGGCTATTGCTCAAAGAATAGTACAAATAATGAGGTAGAGAGACCCTTACCTTGTGGTGGAAGTGATTGAGAAGGGCATAGTGATAGCCATAAAACCTGGTGAATCTCTCATCCAAGGTTATGTATTCCATGATGATTCGAAGAACTTTCCTCCATATTGCCATGATAAAGTCAACTCCAAAGTAGCTATTGGAGACTTTCACTAGTTTCATCTTCTCCTTATCTTTCTTAGGGAATCTAATAACAATCTCATCTGAGAAATTTCTTTCATGGAATAATTTCATGCCCTCAATCCACATTCCAGTTACCTCCCTTATGAGATTCTCTTCCAACTTAACCTTCCTCCCAAAAAGTATTATTTCTCAATTCTTCCAATTTTTCTCAAAATATTCAATGGCCTTAGGATCAAGCCCATGATTTTTTTCTAGGAAAGGGAGCAGCCCTCTGCATTCCACCTATCACCAAACCTTCGAGTTCCTCTTGTGCATTTCATAACTATTCGGCTAGACTATTTTCTTATTTCCTCCCATTATTCCTAACACCTCCTTGCAATCTTTCACAACAAAAACCAAGGAGCCCAAAAGTGTGCCACTCTTTCTTGCTAGCTGAGTTAATTAACGCGACCCCATCAAGTCTGATGATATTGATGTACTTAAACCTATTCTTTCTCATCATTAAAAGGAGTTTCTTCTTTCCTATGTGTGACATCATATTCTAGTAAAGCCCTTACATCATCACTTAAGTCCTTGATGTTCTGCCACGTGATCAACCCCTTATGTTTGACCCCCTCGTTAGAAAAGTAGTCTACCATGCTATTGGCTTCCTTGTAAACATGATATATTTTTATTTTATCAAAATTTTCTAAGATGGATTTAGCATCTTCAACCCAATTCTTGATAGTCTAGGAGGGTGGGTCCTACCTGGGATGCAATCAATGATGTTTTTGGAGTCCCCTGAACAAGCCATAATTTTTTAATGTTTAGACTACATGCTAGGTTAATAACTTGATAGGCTCCAATAGCTTCCGCCAAGTGATTAGTCTAAGATGCAAGGGAAATAGCCACAACCACTAAAAATTTACCATTTGAATCCCTAAGCACACCTCCACTTCCCACCATTCTTGGGTTTCCCTTAGCCACACCATTGAAGCTGGCTTTAATCCATCCACTTGGCAGAAAAATCCAGTACACTCCTTCCTAGCCTTTCTTTGCTGGCTGAGAAGCCCTTGACATGTTATTTTTAATGTTCCATTCCTTGGATATATTTAAGTTGTAGGGAGTACACACCACAACCTCCAGATTATTAGCTTGTTGGGGGATTAAATTAAAGTTTTCCTTAATGAGCCTAAATATTTTTTCAAAAACATTGATCTTTGACATTTCCTTATCCTTGAAGAGTCTATTGTTTCGTTCTTTCCACATCCCCCATGCTATGAAAGGGAAGGTGAAATCCCATAGCCTTTAGATAAAAGGGTTCTAAGATGGAGCTTTCCATTGTGAGAAAATCTCTTCAATAGAAAAAAGAAACACCCATGAAATATTCCAAAGATTTAGGAATTTACCACACATACAAGCAACAAATAGATAGTGGAGAAAAAAATGGTTAGTAGACTCTACCTTGCTCTTACAAAGGTAGCATCTATTAGGGATCTGAAAGGCATGCTTGCAAAGATTATCCACCGTGAGCACCTTGTTTTGAAGAAGAATCTAGAAAAAAATGTTGAATTTGGGAATCAAATGTTTTATCCAAGCTTTGGCCTAGAAAGGAGGGGGGCTTGAGAAAGGGACAACAAAGAGACAGTCAAAGACATAGAGTAGTTTCCCAAGGTGTTGTTCGTCTAGACTAGAAGGTCTTCCTACTGTTTCAAAACCAACCTAACAACCATCATTGAGGATTGAATCAGGGCCAACTCCTAGCTTAGTAGACACAAGTCCACCCAATCCCCTTCATGCCAATAATCTTTGACATATGTATTGGAATTCATTTTTGAGATGTCAGCCCACCTGTTGAATCTTTCAATTTTAATTATGGATTCCTTTAGTTTCCATCTGTCCTCCCAGAATCTAGCTTAATTTTCGCTTCTTATTTTCCACCCAACACCTAAATTCACAATCTTTCTCCCAGAAATCATATCATTCCAACAAGCTAATCCATAAGGCAACAAAGGAGAAACTAGAAAAACCTTAAGAGATGCACAATTGGTCATATATTTACTTTTTAAAATATCTTTCCATTCCCTAAACGATAAAATGGATCTCTAAATCTACTTAGTGAGAAGTGTCTTATTGATCGTTCTATGTTTTCTAACACCTAACCCTCCCAAATTTTTTGGCCTACAGACAAGATCCCATCCTATAAGAGGCATTCTCTTTATTTCTTCAACACCTGACCAAAGAAATATTTATTGAATCTTTTCAATAGCATCCGCATATTTAGCAGGGATTTTTAAGAGACTTAAGGTGTAAACTGGAAGGTTCTGAAGAGAGGCTTCAAATGAGGATCTATATTTTACCTACTTGACTTAGAAGAGCTCCTTTCCAACCAATGAGGTTTATGTTAAACCTATCAACCAATGAGCACCAAAAAGAATATGGATGTTTAAGGCTTAAGGATAAGCCAAGATAAGAAGAGGGTAAAGAGTCCACTCTACATCCAAGGATCCTTGCTATCTTGATTTGTCTGTGTTCAGGGGTGTTAAAAAAGAAAAGAGAGATTTTTTGTTTGTTTATGATTTGACCAGGAGCCCTTTCATACTTATCCAAAAACAAATTTAGAACCTTCGCCTTAGTCACATTTGATCTCCCCCTCAACATTGTATCATCAACAAACTATTGATGCGAACAAATTAGATTAATAAAAGAGGGCCTTAGACCAACAAGAGATCTTTGATCAATCAATATTTTCAGATTCTTCTAAGAATTTCAACCATTATTGTGAATAGGACAGGTGAGATAGGATCACTGTGTCTTAGACCTCTCAAATTCTAAAAAAAAAAAACATGATGGAGAACCATTCACCATTATAGAAATTGAGATTGTTGAAACAAGTTGATTCACCATCGAAAAGACTTTGTTGTTGAAACCAAATGCCTTTAAGATTTTGAATAAAAACTTCCAGTCCACTCAATCATAGGCTTTCGAGATATCCAAATTTAGGAGAAAACCTTCAATTTTGGATTTCACCAGGGAATGGATATTCTCATGGACCGTGACAATAGAATCAAGGATTTGCTTCCCAAGAACAAAGCCGTTCTATTGAGGAGAGATCAAACAAGGGTGAATTATAAGAAGCCTAGATGTCAAGATCTTTGAGATGATTTTATAGAAATAATTACAGAGGCTTATAGGTTGAAAGGCTTCAAACTCCACTACTCTAGGTTTCTTTGGAATTAGGACCAGAAAAGTTGCGTTCAGTTCCTTTAGGTGACTTCTAGATCCAAAGAATTCTATGACAACATTCACAACATCCTCTTCAACAATCTCCCTGAACCACTAAAAGAAGAACATGGCAAACCCATCAGGACCAGGGGCCTTGTTCCCTTCAAAGGAAAAGACAACTTTCTTGATTTCCTCCCTAGAAGGAATAGAAGCTAGCTTAGTGTTATCTTCTACCCCTACAACATTGGGAATGGCCTCTAGTTGATAGCCACAAATCTCTAGATCTATGTCTCCAAAAATCCTCCTCTTTGGCTATAATGTCATGCATTTTCACCAGTAGATCATTTTCTTTTTCCTTGTTGTCATCTATATATATATCCTTCCCTCTAGATTTTCTCTTGAATCTTTGCCAGCTCCATTTGAAGTTTGGACTTGATTCCAAAGATGTTACCAAAGGACTCTTTCTTTCAACTTCTTATTTTATATTTGACTTCCCTCAATTTATTAGCCACCCTGAACATAGAAGTTCGAAGGACATCAATGTTCAAACATT
This sequence comes from Sequoia sempervirens, assembly GCA_007258455.2. Classification (NCBI taxonomy): domain Eukaryota; kingdom Viridiplantae; phylum Streptophyta; class Pinopsida; order Cupressales; family Cupressaceae; genus Sequoia; species Sequoia sempervirens. The sequence continues at coordinate 11,261 of VDFB02113049.1, forward strand.
TCCTTATTTCCTCAAATATTTGAGGATGGGAAAGCCAAATTCTTTCAAATTTGAAGGGAGAATTCCTCTTCGCTTTTATAGGGTCTGCCACAAAACTTATAGGAAAGTGGTCATACCCCACCTTAGAAAGGGCCTTAAGAGAACAATAATAGTTTAAAAACCATTGATCATAAATTAAAGTTCTATCTAATCTCACTTGAATCAGGTCCTTACCATTTCTTTGATTCAACCATGTGTAGGCAGCTCCTTGCAGATCTAGATCAATCAGTTCTTGGTTATTGATGAAGTCCAGAAGGTTCTCTTTACTTTACATATTAACTTGGGAGCCTCCAAATTTCTCTTCATCTAGAAGGGGGTGTTGCAGTCTACCATTACCACCCATGAGTCATTATTAAAGATCCTACGAAAGGAAGTAAGCTCATTCCAAAAATACTTTCTTGCCCCTTTCCCATTAGGGGCATATATGTTTGATTGAATCCAACTAAAATTATCTTTGATATGAGTTAAAATCTAGTAGCCACATGATTAGAGCTCTCCAGTAGTGGTTCCCCTTTGATGAGATTCTAGTTCCAAAAAGTTGCAATCCCCCCTGACGTACCTTCTGAGTTATTTCCTTGGACGCCACAATATTAAAACATATTAATTTTTTCCACCTTCTCCTTTGACATTTTGGTTTCTTGGACAAGAAGAATATCAATTTTATGGTCCCTAAAAAAATTGTGTAGCACATCCTAGTTATGGAGGCTATTCAGCCCCCTTATATTCCATGACATTATCTTCATGTCTTACTGGGGAATTGGAGAATCTTCAAAATGGTCATTTGAGTACCATCCACTATATCCTGAAAGCTATCATGCTCCCCTAGCCATTTTACCATTTTTCTTCCTTGGTTACTCTTTGTAGCTCCACAATCTGCTTTAGCTCTAGTCCTAGTAGTTATTCCACTCGGGGTATTCTGCTGTTTGTTTTTCTTCTTCTTTTTCTTGGAAAAAGAGATGGCATCATATCTATTAGTATATTCTTGGCTTTCCATCTCTCTTCTTGATTCCCACTCCTTATTGGACATCCTCCTTTTCTCCCAGGGAAGAGTATCCATCAATCCATTCTTATACTACGACGAGTTATTACTTGAGAATTCTTTAGCCAAACTCAAATTGTCAAAGGTATCTTTGACATAGTCCAGAGTGATAGTTTCTAGCAGCTGTAATGAGTCCATTCTAGAAGGGATACTTCATTTAGAGGTTGAAGAAATAATAGGAATACTAATTTCCAAAGTCAGACCCTGGATAGGAACATCCTCCAATCCTGGTTCCCCATCATTCTTTCCTTCTAAACCCAACTCGAGATTTTTAGTGGAGGATTCATGATTCAGTAGTCCATTCCTATCTGCCTCCAAGATACCTTCACCTTCTTCCCTTAATCCTGAGATATTCTCTAACTCCTTATGTCAAGGCTCCTGAAGGTTCAAACCTTTGGATCCTATTTTTCCATTGATTTCTAGGGCAGTCACCTGAGCTTCGACATTCTTGCTCCCTAACTCACCATTAAGGGAGCCCTCTTTACCTTATCCTATAGGATTCTTTCTCCATATAGTCTTCATATTAGGTAGAGGTTTATCTTTCTCTTTGCTAGCATTGAGTGGGAATTTCTTAGCCTAGTGCCCCATTTTTTTGCACTTAAATCAAGTAAAAGGGATGGATTCAAACTCTATAGGTTGCATCCAAATACTCAACTTTGATTGCATTTCAATAGAATAGGGAATATAAAAATTCTAGGAAACTCCCATGCAGATTCTAGAAAACACAAGCCTTTTCCTAGCCATTGTCATAAGATCTATAGAAAAAATCTCCCCAAAAGAGTTAGTGATGCCATTGAAGACATCCTCATTCCAATATTCCAGAGGAAGACCTAAGAGTCTATCCCATACTAGAAAATTCTCAAAAATGGAGTCTGAGAGCTCCAGATTAGATGTCCATTTCTTAAGGGCTGAGGAGGATTTCCCTATAACCCATGGACCTCGATTCCTAATAGCCATGATATCCTCCTTGCAAATGAATTCAAAAGAAAAGTAACCTTTAGGAAGCACTACAATAGTGACTTTACCATTGTTTCTCCACTTTTTTTTTATGAACTCCCTCACTACTTCAATGTTTGGTGTAGGGGCCATAAACTTACCAACTAGTACTCTATCCATTAAGGCTATATTGTGATCAATAATCAGATTAGGCACAAAGATGGAAAACTTACCTTTCACCGGGTATGAAATGTTGCACACTGGAGGGAAGACCAATTTTCCATTCGGTTTAACTCCAAATACAAAAGATCATGGTTTTCATTTTGGTCCTTCCCCTCTAGTGCCCCCACCATTTCATTGGTTTTTTCACCTTTCTTTCCTTCAAAATATCCCACAGGGATATCAGACAAGACAACCTTCCCTCCTAGGTCCACCTAAAAGTTGTTGCCAGTGTCCTTCTCATCTAATTCATCCTTACCTTTCTTCCTGCTTTGAACTTGTGTTGATTTTGCCTACAATTATTTAGATCCTGCTCCACAGCCTACTCCATTGTTCGAAGATTCAAAATCTTGTTTTTCCCATCCATGCTCCACAATCCACTCCATTGTTGAGATTAGGTATAATTCCTTGTGGATGTTTATAAAAATATTGTGCATACTTTCTCTCTTCCTTTTTCATCAACTGCACAAAGTAGTTTGTGTCCAATAGGGGTCCTCAAAAATGATTTCAAGGATGAAGGATTGGTAGTTGTGGAAAATATTTTTTCTTTTTATCATATTTACTATCAAATTCAAAAGACTACCATATACTATCTTTATTAATTAATTTAGGCCTAGTATGTACTATTGTAAATATTTGTTGCCATTGAATTGAGATGTAACCTTGAATACCTAATTTGTATCCATCTAGTAATGAATTTGGAGGTATTTTATGTTTGAACATTTCAAGTGTAATTATCTTATGAATGATGGAAATGTCTGATTGATTTATTCCTTGTACCTAATTCTTTGTTATTAAAATTTGGTGATTGAGATTAGAATCAAACATCATCTTAATTTATAGCAATAATTTAGAGTTCTATGGTTTTTTTCCATAATGTTGTAGCTATATACATCTACAATTCTTGTGCCCGTTTCCATTTTATTGATTCATGTAATAGTAGAGGTAGAATTTTAAAGATTTGAATTTGTAGTTTTTTTATATTAGGTAAGTAGGGTTTTGAAAGGGCCCTAACCCTTGTATAAGAAAAGGATAGATCATGAAGCACAACCATCAACAACTAATGATAAAAAGCACCAAAAGATATCAGAAGTCCAACAACAAGACTAAACTTTGCTTTATCTCAAAACAAGGATTCTTCTCCCCAAAACTAACATTTTGGGGGAAGACAGGAGACATACTATCATTGGTAGAACCGTCCCTCATCCCCAAGGCAACAAACAAGGGGTCCATCAATGAAACATTTGATGGGGGAAACTCTTTAAGATTAACTTTTGGACCTTCCTAACAAATAGGAGTAAAGGAATCCTCCTTAGCAGCTTGTTGATTGTCTTTCTTCTTCCAAACAAAGTGTTCTTTCTTATTATTAAGACAAGTAGTTGACTATGTAGTTGTTACATATAAGCATTCAATTTCTTTGTGTCACCCTCAAATATATAAATTGTGGAACTTAACTTTCTACAAATAGTATGCATGCATGACATTTTTTATGAATTATTGCTAAGATATGAAACATTTTCTATATTTTCTACCTATAAATTTCTTACATCCAATATTTTTATTACAATAATGAATTTTATGCTTCCTTACAAAGATTTAAACGGACTTCATTTTTTCAATTATATTTATTCTTTCCTAAATTTAGAGATTTATTAAGGTTTCTTGCATAAATTTATAGTCAAAAGCTCCTAGATGCTCATGGATGTGATCATATTACATGGTTTTAATTTTATAGTGACATAGTGAATGTTTTAGTTTCTTTACAAGCTTTATGAGTTTATTTTCTACTATCCAAAAGTACATATATGCAAAAAATATTGTAACTTTAATGCATTTACTTCTAGATGTTATTATATATATAGAATATTAGTTTATGTATTCTTTCCTAAATTTAGATCTTTATTGAGGTTTATTACATAACTTTATCATGAGAATATCTTTGATGCTTGTTGATGTTGTCATATTATATAATTTTGCTTTTATAATGACAAGACATATGATTTAGTGTATTTCCAAGCTTGAAGAGTTTAGTACACCCTTAGATCCAAGAATAAATTTAAATAAATTACCTATGTATATTATTTTATACAAAATGTGTCTCTTATTTCATTTCTTGATTAGTACTCTCTAATATATTATTTAACTTATAATTTGATATTGGCGTAACCATTGTACCTCCTTACTTAACAAAATATCTCTTATTCCATTTTTTGATTAATACTCTCTAATATATTATTTAACTTATAAATTAATATTGTTGTAATCATTATACCTCATTACTAAACAAAGTATCTCTTATCCCCTTTCTTTATTAGTACTCTCTAATATATTGTTGTAACTTATAATTTGATATTGATGTAAACATTGTACCTTTTTGAGTATAGATACCAATTCTAACCCTTGATGCAAGTGTTAATGTAGTCTTTTTTACACACATATAAACTAGGCAATTTAAACCAAAAAGATTTACTTATTTATTAATTCCTATGTCAACTCACCTAAATTCTCAATTCAACTTTACTATTCTTATATTATAATATATGATAAATATAAGAAATATATTATCATATATAATTAAAAAACTATATTTATAAATTTTCTTTATTTTTAAATTGATGTCTTTGTTATCCCTATTAATAATCTTCTAAACATTCCTCATTTCCCTACTATCCTCATGTACTAAAACCCATTTCTTCCCACGATCCCATCCCCTACAATCCTGAAATCATTAAACACCATGTCTTTATTCGGTGAAATAAATTAAACATTATGTCACGCCAAATATCTCTTAATACACAAGACTATGATAGTTGTATGAAGAGAAGGATTCTAGTTAAATGGACCATATGCTTCATACTGTTGAATTTAAAAATTCTCTGAGTTTCAATTGTGCCCAATATTTATAAGTTGCATAATAAAACTCAGATTGCTCAATTAAAAACATGTAGAGTTGTGTTTAAAAATATTTACAAATACCGAAGTTAAAGATTTAAGTTATCAATTTTACAGGTGTTTGGATTGCTCAATTCTTTCAGTTATCATTTAAGCATATTATATATATATATATATAATTCTTTTAATTATCATTTGAACATTTTATATATATATTGAAGTTAAATCAAAAATATATATTTGAAAAACATTGTTCAAACTTTAATTTCATACAATTGGAATCAAATGATGTAGAGAACACGACTCTTACATGTGACAAAATCTATGTATATCATTGATATGATGGGAAGCCATCTTACTGCATTTAGAGCTAATGGTTCTCCTCAATGATTTTAAGTAGTATAAATTCAATCTACAGGTTAGAATAGTTTGGATGCAAATGAGTATAAACTGAAATGTTTACAGGTTGAAATGTTTACAGGTTAAAATGGTTTGAATGCAAACCAGTATAAAATGAAATTTTAATATCTTAGTGTAGTACATTATATGTAGTGTTCATTTATATTTAAAAAGTAAGGTTTCACATATGTTTTCAAAATTGTTGCTATCTTTAAAACTAATTTTTCCTCTACAAATTTATTGTAGATAAATAATAACCTAATTTATTGTTATCATTTATGTAAATGGGTTTAATTATTAAAATTGAATATATGAACTTTCAAATTTTATTAAAAAAGAATTAAATTTAATATTAAAAAATTCATCGGCTTATTTTGTTTAACAAGTGGAATATATGCCTCTAGGCACTTGGGCATTTTTGAAATGGTGGAAGGCGCGAATGGTGCGAACGAAACTAGGGCTTGAGCGAACGGTTTGTAGGATGATGGAACGACTAACAGCGCTAGTGGTCAAGGCAGCGGAGGTTCTGCTACGTTGGTTGCATCTGCTGTGCATGTCCCTTGTGTGACGGGTTCTGGCGGGGAGAGTATAAAGGGCGACGACACTGTGGTGAAAGCTAAGACATCGACTATAGGATTCAGGCATAGAAAAATGTCGTTAGGCAGGTTTATCCTAGTAACCAATGCCATTACAGTTACAGTGAAGCTGAAGGATGAGACAGTAGAAGAAATAAATGAGAACGTTGTTGATCTCTTTGTTCATGGGGTGATTTATTGGGGGTTTGCAACAAAATTTCCAGGTGCCTAAGCTGGTGAATGCCATACTCTAGGTCCATCTCTTCCCCAAAGTTGTTACTTTCCATAGGTTTGTAGATTTTGTTTGATAGATTGATAACAATGGAGTATTGTTTTCCTCTTTTAACTATTGCGACCCATTGTAGATGTTATTTGTTGCCAAGCTAAACCCTAGGCATGATCCTTGAATCCATCATCCCTTTAATGGGTGTTCAAACTCAAACAATTTCTTTGGTTAGATGGTCATGATTGGTCCTAAATAAGGTGGTAGTTACATGGTTGTTGTAGTTATGACATCTTGGGATCTATTTTAGAGATTGCATCAATGCACTAAATGCCTAAATATGTTATTTAGTCCTTGCTGGTCTGTAAGTTTACTAATATTTAAGGGATTTTTGTGCCAAGGAAATTCTTTGGAAACATGTGATGGTTAGAAAGTTGAAAAGAGTGCAATGATGGTTGTTATTTCTGTTTAAGTCTTTATTAAAATAAAGTGTTAGTCATGTTGAGTTATGTCGAGCAAAATTTTTATTAGATTGAACAACATAGTTGTAAAGGTCATTGCTCCATAAAAACGTTGCAAGTGTATATGAACCAGACATTAATAATTCAAATAATATAGTTGAATGTTCTTCATATTGGAACATGTGTAATGATTATTCTTGGGCATGCTACTGTTTCTAAAACAATATAATTAGTGGAACACTTAAATATAGAGTCATTTTGGGTAGTTGAATAATCTGATTTCCTTTTCTTAAAATAAATTGCATGAAAACAAAAAATGAGTTATGCCATATGACTGTGTATCTCTCTTCTAGTAAGATTTAGAAGGTCACTGTACAATAGAATGAGACATCATGATATCATCAGGGTGATGTCTTCAAGATCTAACTAGCAGGTGATAGATGTGCAGGTGATGGCTTCTTTCAGAGGGAGTCTCGTTCAAATATGTGAACAAATTCTAACCTTCCTCAAGGCACGGCTCAGATATGCAGAAAAACGAACGGCTTCTTTCAGAGGGAGTAAGGATTTATCTGTAACTGTTTGAATGCATGCGGAAAAATATTCAGAACTGAAACATTCAATGTGAGAGAGTAAGGATTTATCTGTAACTAATGCATGCGGAAAAATTGAATGCATGCGGAATGGAGAAAATTAGAAATATAAACTGTTGTTTTGTTTTGTTTTGCATGAGCATTATCAGTTGTAACTGAAAATGGATTAGAAATTAATTAAGCTTTTCTGCTGTTTACATTAATTATTTTCTGTTGTCAGCTCAGCCTCTCAAATTACCTACATAAAAATAGGTGCTGTGATCTGTTATGATCATCAATAAAAGCAAGAAGCTGTAGTTTTTCTGTACGTATAGTTTTTATTTGTCTCTGCATTCCGCCTTTCCAACCAAAAAATAATGGAAAGGGCCAAAAAACTTTGATTTCTTGACGGAGAGGCTTCTCATATGTGGGCTCTCTAATTATACTCCTAAAATAATAATCATACCACTTTTTATAATAATAATAAAGAAAAGCTCAAAGCCAACGCATACAGTAAACTAAAACTGTGTCCTCAATCTATGTTGCCAACTCATCTTCATTTGTGCATTTACTGTTACTGTGTGGGAATTTGAAGGCGACAGACATGGCACGATTTGCAAATGAGCTAAAATAAGCGTATGGTCTAAGATAGATACCAACTATTCACAGCTTGGGGTGCATTCTAGAGACGTTAGAGTTCCAATTATTTGAGCAATATTAAAGCAATTCTTTTGGCGAATGTATACAACTAAGATGTTGCCTGCTGGTGCACCGTGCATACGGGTTGGACATGACAATGCCTTTACGCAAATACACTTAGTATACTGCTGAGTTTATTTATTAAAATTATCTGTTAAAATTATATTATAATATTTAGAAAATCCAAAGTAAATTTGAGAGAATTAAAATTTAATGTCATTTCGTGTAGCAAATCGATAAATGAAAAACAAAAATCTATTTTTTATTTTCATGTGCAATGATTTTTTATTGATTTTTTCAATTATTTAAAAAATGCACGAGTTTTTACTATTTTTCAATTATTTAGAAAGTGGATAGTATCACAAAATTCTATTTTCATTGACCCTAACCCTAACTCAAACCATAGCCTTGACCAAATATAAATCCTTACCCTACCCCTAATTATAATTCCAATCCAAACCTTAATAGTAATTCCAACCCTACCCTTAACAATAACCAAAGTCTTTTTCCTAACTTGAAACATGTTATAATTATAATCCAAACCCTAACCCTAACCATATTCTACCCCTAACCCTAACATAATTCTCACACTAACTATGACCATAAACCCAACCTTAACACTAAATCCTAACCCTAATCAAAATAATAAATCTAAACCAAACCCTAACCCTAATGCTAACCCTAACCATGATATAAAGCCTAATCCTAAATGCTAACTCTAATCAAAACCCTAATAAATATATTAATTTATGCAATGTGTTACGCACGGGCGGCTACTACTAGCTTATCTATCTTAATATATTAATCTATATATTATATGCCGAGAGATTTCATTTTTTAAATCATAATATATATAGATAAGCTAGTTTATCTTCATGTGCAATGATTTTTTATTGATTTTTTCAATTATTTAAAAAATGCACATGAGTTTTTACTATTATTCAATTATTTAGAAAGTGGATAGTATCACAAAATTCTATTTTCATTGTTGAATTGCAATAATTTTTTATTTTTTCCATCCAATAAATCATACAATAAATTTTTATCCAAAAAATAAACAACTCGTATTTTATATAGATTATCTTGAAGATATATATACTAGTAAATAAAAGTATAATTTTGTGTAAAGTAAAAGTATAATTTTGTGTAAAGTTTTGTCCATGTCTTAGATTAGCTACCTACTTCATTATGCATCCTTCTATGCATCTACTAATTATCCTCTTTGGCATGTTCACACGGGTCTTATAATTTTTCCCTATCCATTTATATTACTTCCATGCATACACTATCCAATCTAGTCTAACTTCTTTTCTACCCAAATATTAGTTGACAATGACAAGGTCATCCTCATGGTCTAAGACTCATTCTACACTAATTTTAAATTCAAATTCAACCAACTTTCTACCATTACCCTTCTCATCTATAATTGACTAAGAAAAAGGCTACATGACATGTTAAATCTTTGTGTTGAAAGACATTCAATGGATTTATTTACAATTAAACGAATTTTTTTTAAATCAAGCAAATGAATGAAATATCTTTTGCTCAACAACCTTCAATTGGTGCTCTAAAAGTAATCTAGTATTGTACATTATTTTAAGTAGCATTTGTACTATTGTAGGATGTTGTACTCAACTTTTTATACTCCCAAAAGATTCATCAAGGCAAATACCCATCACAAGTTAATTATATAACCACCTATCAAGAAATTATCATTGGCATCAACCCCTACATATATCTAAAGTCGAGAATAAAGTCAATGTTGATATAAAATAAAAAACATAAGAGTAAAATAATCTAGCAAAAACATGAGATTATGTTATATCTAATGAAAACATGTCAACTCTCTGTCTTAACAATCTATTCATTTCTAGCCCAAAGAACATGATCAAATCCCATAAAAAAATAATAATTCAACTAAACAAAGTGATTGAATTATTGCTAAATGAAAACAAGTAAGAAAATTAGCTTAATCATATGTTGTAGCTCTTGCCATGTAACCAACTCTTGTTGAAATTAAGCCAACAATCATTTTCATTTAGATATTATGTTCCAAATCACTTGCAGATCCTTGAGACCAAATTTTATCCAACACATTAAATTTATAACAACCTACTTACTAAATCCTTTCCATTTATCCCTTTTTACAATCCACACATTCAAATTCCATTTTCTCTTCCCACAAGATGAGCACTTCGTAAAAAAAAATTAAGGAAAAATTATTTATATATTTTTTTTAAAGCTTAATGATAACAAGCTCCAACTTGGTGGAATGATGCTCTCTCAAATCACCTCATGGTGAGTTCTCCTTCGAAATTTTTTTCTGTGGAGGATGACCCTATTGTTTCTTCTCAGGAACTTGTTTTTGTTCCTCTTCCGGCTAACCTTTTTGTGGAGCCACTGTTGGCTCAATCTACTAACACTGTTTGGTCTGAGCCTGCCCAAACATCATTGATTGGCTCTAATGGTGCTTCGTTCGATCCTATTTCCTCCCATGCACTGTCATCTCCCCCGCTATGTGGTGGCTCTTTTCCCTCGGTGGCTACAGTAGATCCGCTTCTCTCACCTCGCTTGGTGGACTTGGATTTTGAGTCTTCCTAGTCTATTGTGTTGAGAAAGAAGAGGGGAATCCATTGATCTATCGCAAATTTGTGGCCTAGGCTTAAGGGAGTTAGATTGTTCCCCTCAGATTCTTGGGTTGTCTAATCCTAGTTTATGTTTTGATGACTGTCTGTCAGCTGTTTCTGTGTGTGGTCTGTCCACTTTTCCTAGTTCATTCTTGGTTTGAACTAGCTTCTTTTTTGGCCCTTTGGGATTTTTGTGTAAAGGGTACAAGACCCTGTAAATGTTGCTTATCTTATCAAAAAAATGTAATAAAAATCACAAGATCTATTTAATATCACTTACAAAATCCCATTTTATAAGATTGATGTCATGTGAGGTTTCTATATTATTATGATGTAGGCTCTATGGATTAGATCCACTCTTTGAGAAATGTGTTCATTAGCGCTTAGTTGGGAACAACTGCAAGCCAAGCATCCAAATTTAGCCTCCTCTTTATTTCATGGCCTTGAAAAAAAGGCTTCAATATTGTAGACACAGGGCACTCCTATGCTCACCCATTGGAAATGATTCCCAACTTTATTTTTGTGGTAGCGTCATAGAACCATGTGATGGTTTGGAAATACCAAAGTATTAAAGGAAGGAAGATTCAAGAATGGACCTAGCTTCCACATGGAATCATCACACATTTTCAAGAGTGGAAGAGTTCCCCTTGCAGGAAAAGGATGTTCCATTGGTTGAAGCCACCACAATAGTCCCAACGAAGCACGTGTTAGCATTTGAAGTCAATTGAGCACTAAGGTAATGCATGGGATCAACAAATTACATATGGTTGTGTCGAGATATTTCCATGATATTATTCCATCGCCATCTTCATGATCAAAATACACACAAGACTACAAGTGTCTCAAAGATTCCAGGTGTCAATTTTTCTTAGCCTCGGGAGTCTCACCCATGTAGCAAGGAATCTTATTTATTCAAGGATGCTATCTTTGTTAAGGGTTTTATTTTTGGGGATGGAGTGGGTTATGTTAATTCAATTCTAATTCCAACTTGAGTTCCCCTCTCGTTAAGATTTATATTTTTCGGAAAGAATAGATTGTAGCTTTTAGTTTTGGAATAAAATAGTAGTTATTATTTTCATTTTAAAGGCCTTAGTAGGTTCCCATTGAGAGAAGGATTGGATATTTTATATTGTTCCTTTGGGCCTTTGCAATCTATTCTTCCTCAAAAATGAAGATGATGTGGGGTTCTATGCCAAACTATGTGAATTTATTTTCTATCTATTGTTTCTAATTCCTTTACTTTTATAGCATAAGATTTTATAAACATTATAGACTTTGATTCATGCAAGAGTTCTTTTAATTTTTTGCGACGTTTGAAATGTATTGATCTATGCTATGAAAATTAGTAATGAGTATCAAAAGTGTTTTCGACATATATCACCTTAGCTAGTTTTGTTTTCAGTATTAATTTTTTTCTCTCTTCCCTTTTCCTCTCAAGGAAATTGCATATTTGACTTGTAAATGTTAGAAATATTAACAATAATCTAGATGAAGTTGTGCATACTTCAAAGGATCAACCATGAAGAATACCATCCACAGGAATAAGAAAGTGTTACAACTTGAGCAAGAAGAGAACTTGATCAAATAATGATCTATGATGTATTGAGATAGAACTCATGAGATGATTTACAAATGTACATCACCCTTATTGAAACTTCAAAAATAATCTCTCTATGTTTTAGGAGGTAGAACAACCAATTTCCCACAAGTTTCATTCAATGAAACCTTAGAGATATCAATCTAGGGATGGAAATGAGGGAGAGAGATCTACAATAAGGTGTCCTAGGGTGTGATTACATATCAAAAGGGGGTTCAACACCAAGAAAGGATTGGAAAGACAAGAAATACAATGATATGTAAAGATAACTATGCAATCCAACATATAAAACTAAAAATTAGAAGAATGAACTGAGAAAGGACAGAGGTGGACGAAAAAATATTAAGAGGCTCAGAAAAAGGTTTGAAATCCTAAAATTTTGAATTTTAAAGAACACTGGGAGTCCTAGTTTAGGGTTTCAGGCCGGAACCAGAATCTGGGATTGCTAAACCAAGATCTACAGAAAATGGTTGAAATCTGGTATACTGGGACTCATACGTCACAAGTGACAATTTAGTCCTAGTATCAAGGTTGATCTAAAACTCTGATATTCTCTAATGTTCTCCTATAGCTTCTCTCATGTTTTTGAAAATATCCAAGTCTAAAACATTGAATTGCAACTTGTAGGTGACTTTCCATGATCTTGCAATGTAGATGACAACTTTGACAACTTGACAACTTTTCTCCAATATTGCTCTTTAATTTCCTAGATTTGCAAATCACACATCAAAGAGAGGGAAAAATGTTGTTTTGTTAGTGGATAGGGGTTTTCCTTGGACAAACCTCATTTTGTTAATCAAACCTTGAAATGAATAGAAATAGAATAAAGGATTGATGAATGAAAAAATATGCTATGTTGCAACTCACCAAACCCTTGGCCTAAAATAAAAATTCTTGTAAGTAATCGATAGCATGAATTTGGATCTTGACTTGAATGCTTGCTTGAATCATAAAACCCTACATGAAAAATGTTAGCTCAAAAACAAACATGATGCATGATGACTTTGACATGGTGTTTGATTCTTAAATAGTGTTGCATAATGCTTGATAATCACTCTTGAATTATCTTGAATTCTCTCACTTGAATGCTCATAAAATCACTTAAATTTTTAGGAGAAAATATGTGAAATAACCTTGTATTTATACCTTTTTATGTCCAATTTCCTAAAATTACAACACTACAAGCCGACATTGGATCTGAGAGGATAAAATATTGTCAAGAATTGAATTCAAAATTAGGTCCAAGCTAAGTGGGACTCATACGCTATTTGGGGCGTATGAGTCCCAATAGACTAAGCTCAGGACACAAATTTCAAAAAATGTTTAGTTTGATGTTAAATTTAGGTTTAGGCCCTGAAACTTAGGTGGGACCCATATTCGCAAAGTGGTGTATGAGCCCCACATCACTAAATCTAGGCCATAAAAACCAAAATCATTAAAATATGATTTGTCATTTGATATATGTTGGGATTATCCTCGTAAAGATGCATTAAATAGGGATTTTTCAATGCAAATTAGAACCAAATAAGGGATATAAAGAAGCCCAATTTTAGTTGGGAGGGCCCAAACAAGTGTGAAAATGCAAAGGGATGCATTTTTTGACACTACATTTAGTCCCCACTTTAGTGAGAGGAGGAACCTACTTCAAACCCACACTAAAGTAGACAATTTCACATCAAGAGGGGTCCAAGTGTACCAATGCTAGTGAGATAGGATGACAATGATCAAGAGGGATGATCAAGCACTCAGAATCAAGATCCTATGGAAAACCAACATAGGCACAAAAGAACACACATAGAAACAGTGTATGAAGCAACAACCAAATATAAGCATGTACATTTCCAAAGTGAAAGAAAACAAAAATAAAAAGGGGGTGGATCAAGCTTTGACTATTTTTCCCAGATGTTGTGGATCAGATCTAGGTTGTTTTTCCAAAAACATGTACAAGTGGAACATGATGTCCAATATGCAAACCAAACACAAGCTCACAAGGGCTAGTGGAACTCCAAGTCATCTATTAGGTGAGCCCCTAGTGAGACACATATGCATGGTACTAGTATGCACTCACATAGACAAGCAAGTGGCTATGGGAAAGTCACACCTAAGTTTAGCTCCCATACACACAACCATACCAAAGATATACCTCCTGATAAATCTGATAAGGCACTACACAACACAAACAACAAGATTCACAAGGCAAGCAAAACTTCATATGCTTGAAACTCATGAACAAACAAGATGGCTCCATAGGCAGTTACCAAAGTGTGTTATGAAAGGTGGCCATATAACTGATATTGTAAATGAAAAATAGTCTAAGGTACGTTCAAATGAGTTTTTCTTAGTTCATGTAAGGTTTTAACTTAGGGAACATTGAACCTAATGTCTCCAAGAGAGGACCAATCAAAGAATAGAAGATTCACAACATAGGGGATGTAGTGTGTTGTATCAAGCCACTAAGAGGAATATAATATGCTAAGAGAGATCACACAGTTGAAGGACATCACACCCAATGCCACCACAAAGTGAAAAATTAATTGCATGAAGTAAGAAGACTACACAATTGCACATGAGAAATGCAATAAGAATAATGCCAATGTATGCCCCCACTTTAAAGAAATTTCTAAACACCATGCTATGTGCAATTACTTTAAAGTAGAAAAGGATAAGTGCTAACAATGAGAGCTTATTTGGAAATCCATATGCCCAGTCATATGTTTTTAAATGAAGCTACATCATGAAAAGGGGTTGCCCCCAAAATGAATCCCAAAATCACATAAGGGATCCCTAGATTTGGGGTTAGTATGTCTTTTCTACAATTTTTTTAGAGAGCTTGGAACTATCATCATTCCACAAATACTCATGGAACAAGAAGAATGACACAAAAAGAGTGAAAAAAAAAAAAATCCTTTCGAGTTAACATGAAAGAGACCTAAAGGTCTCGACGCCTTGCATCATCCCAAAAAGGAAAACAAAATACAAATAAAATATAAAAGAAAATATTTTGGGTCAACATGAAAGTGACCTAAATGTCTCAACTCCTTGCGTCATCCCCAAAAGAAAAACACAAGACAAAGAAAAGATAAAATTTTATGACATAGAGAAGAATGTAGGTACAAATAGAGAAATTTCACAAAGAGAGAGATACATAAATAAAAAATAGCACGGGGATCACAATACACACATGTAATCACACAACATGAAGAAGAAAATAATGCAAAATACTAGTAAGGAACATGCAAGTCAACCTATTAGTAGGTTGTTCACATCCTTATTGTGTTCATCATATATGGAAGGTGGACAACTAGCCAAAGGGGTAATAGCAAGCGTCGAAATAGGGTTACTACCAAGTTCAACACTCTTCCTAGGAGAATTATCATTTAAGCTCATAGAAGAGGAAAAAAATTTATTTAACTCATTATGCACTTCATCAATTTTAGCAACCTCATCATTGTCATCTAAGTTAATCACAATGAGAGGTCAAATGATAATGTCCAAAGAGGGATTTAGCTTTTGTTGGGATATAGGATCATTTTGATGTGGAAAAGTGTGAAACTCATCGTGTATTGCTTTAATTAAGTTTGGATGTTTATTTTCTTTATTGTTTTCTTTGTTTAACCTTCAAGCAAGAGCACAATATCTACGCATATTCTCTCTAGCATTTCTATTTCTTTTAGTTCAATTCTCAAGTTGTGTTTGTGTAGGAGTGGGTTTATCAATAATAGGATTCTTTTCTTCCCTAAGGGGAGGAATGGAATGAACCATAGGAGGTTGTTCAACCA
Source organism: Sequoia sempervirens (assembly GCA_007258455.2). Taxonomy (NCBI): domain Eukaryota; kingdom Viridiplantae; phylum Streptophyta; class Pinopsida; order Cupressales; family Cupressaceae; genus Sequoia; species Sequoia sempervirens. Next base: position 27,315 of record VDFB02113049.1, read on the forward strand.
CTTTCTCTTTTTCTTTGTAAACTTGTTTTATCTTAGGAGGTGTGACTAGATTTCTTTTTTTGTCTCTTGTTCTTTGATAGGAGATAGGAAAAGGATCTGTCTTAGGTTAGTCTTGGTTGCTTGGCATGTCTTTAGGTTCAATCATAGTTTTTTTTTTTTTTTTATGATAGGAGGCTCAATCGTGGGTTGTGGGATATTTTTGAGGGATAGTTTTACTATTCATTTCACCTTAAAATTTTGATAGGATTTGAAAAATAAATCTTCCCAAGGTTTAATAGGTTCCATAGTCTCAGGCCAAAACAAATCTAATGAAAAATTACCATGGGAAGATAGAGGATTAAAGCCACTATGGTGCACAATAAATATTTCATTGTCAAAGGGAAACTTTAAGCATTTATGCACAATCGATGGTACAACTTCCATGGACCATAGCCATGTATAACCAAGCTTCACACATAATTGATCTAATGTCGGGATGATAGAGAATGAGACATCTAATTGTTTCAGTCTAATTTTTAAAGGAAGGGTGATTGATCCCATTGTAGGGCAAGCAAAACCATTATGTGTTTTTATCCATGTTTTTGGTTTATCATATGTTTCTTGATAGAGTTCATGCATAAGTAAGAATTATTCCGTGATCAGATTCTCTCCACATATGAGATCAATTAATATCCCATTAGTGGGCTTTTCATTGATTCATTTGACTATGTAAAGAGAACCATTAGGTGCATTTCTAATTATATCTTTAGATGAGAAAAGAGTGTCAAGAGTCTTTTTAGTTTGACCCTTACGAGGTTGAATTTCTATCAATCCAACCATGTCATCCATAGGAATTTTTTCATTTGTATCCATAGGACCTTTATCAATGGTATTCGTGTTGCCATCATCCATATCAACATTCATCACATCATTCTTCTTTGTTTCACTAGCTTCAATACAAATGAAATGTTATGAATTGGCATAGGGTTGGTAAATATTTTCAAGTTTTTGTTTGGTGGGGTAACAAAATTATTTCCCTGATCATTAACACCTCCAATTTGAAGTCAACTAAAATTAATGAGGTCTTGCAAAAGATGTTTAAGACACTCACAATGTTTTGTATCATGTCCATTTTCTCAATGATAATGGTATAAGAATTAAATCTAAAGTTCGGAGGTAAAGGCTTATTAGGATTGAGATTTTTAACAGGAGGAAAAGTTATCATTTTCCATTCTAAAATTTGTGTCATTTTACTATAGAGGGTATCGAGTAAGGGAGTAAATTGTCTAGTCAGATCCCCAAATATCAAAGGAGTTGTCTTATAACAACCACTTGGGTATCAACATGTTGAGTTGGTTGAGGGGGGTTAAGTTGAAGGAATCCTTTATTCTATTTTCTAAAAGGTTGATAATTGTTTGGTTTGCAGATTTAGACTTCTCAATATGGCTAGAGGTGGGTTTTGTTTCATGACTACTAATTGAATTTTGATAATCACAAAGGGTAGTACACAAGTGTATGAAGGAAGGAAACCTCATCATGGTAAACTTATCTTGTATCTTAGTTTGCAAGTTATCAATGAACATCCATTGAAGGTGAGGATCAAAAATATTTACGTCGATTTGGGAATAAAGAATTTAGTAATGTGAAATAAAGTTAGTAACCTTTTCATCATTTTTTCTTACATCTCATCAAATCATCTAAGGTTATCTTAGGAGTCATGTGTACTTGGAAATGGTTTATAAAGGCATCAACAAGTTCATTGGATGAATGAATTGAGTTATTCAGTAATGAAGAAAACCATTCTAAGGCAGTATCTTTCAAGGATCTAGAAAAAATATTATCCAAGAGATTATCCTCATGGACAAAATAACTACATAAGGTATTTTAAGTGGAAACATGGTTAGAAGGATTTCCTTTCCCCCCATATTTCTCAAAAATAGGAATCTCTAGACCTTGTGGCATCAGAATTCTCAATATCTACAAGGATAAGGGGTTGCTTTTGACATCTTATGTAGGCTGGCCATTTTGATTTTGGTTTATGGGGGAAATTTTCTTTTGAAGGGATGAAACATTTTGCAAAAGTTGGTTAAGGATGGTGTCATTGGTTGTATTTTGAGATGGAGGTGAATATGGTGGAGGAGTATATGTGTTCGAGGGAGCAATGGATGGAATGCTAATGGGAAGTAAACTCATAGGAGATATGACGTGTGATGCCACAAAGGTACTAGGATTGCTAGCGGAAATACCCAATGTAGGAAAGATATTACTAGTAGGTTACATTGTTGTTGTAACTTGAGGGTTGGTATAGGTAGGAATAGACGCAATGGTTGTAGGACAAATTTGAGTTCCTCCTTGACTTTGGAAATTGTTGTAAGGTAAAGCACAACTAATTGTTGAGGTAAGATATTTTCCAAAAAATCTAAGCTAGGTTATGCACAAGTTCAACTCCTTCACTTTCAATCATGCGATGTATGTTATCTATGGCAGGGATAGTAGTGGTTGAAATTTTTGAGTACTCAATCAATGTTGTAGGTTTGCTAAGTCTTCATGGATTTGGATTATGTTTTCTTGTGGAATACTAGTAGCCATTGTTTCAACACTTGTCACACTACTTGAAGGAAAATATTTGTTTAGGGTATGGTCCATACCTAGCAAACTAGTGTCAAAACTAGTAGTGAAAGAGCTAGATAACGCAAGATCCATGATGATTGTACTATCACGGGATGACATGAGTTTCAAACTTCATCTCACTATAGTATTAGCAATAGGACACCAAGTTGTAAAGCTCATGCAAGGGAAAATCAATGAATGAAATGAAAACAAGATAAATTCTATTATCTAATTCTACTTCAAATGAAATTAAGCTAGATGCAATGAAATGAATGAAATAGAAACTTAGTAACTAAAACAGAGATCTAACACTAGCAAATAGAAGCACAAAAATAGGGTTTTCAATGCTACAAAATATAGTTTCAGGTCTGACATGAGACTAAATTTCCTAAAGGGGCATATGAGTCCCAATTATGGTTTTTTAGGGATTCAAATGTTACAAAATAATCCACACAAAATACCAAGAAATAGGGAAAAACAACTTGTATTGGGACTAAATCACCCAGAGGGGCGTATGAGTCCCAGATTTGGGTTTTTGCACTAATTTTAGAAAATTCTAAGTGAATGTAAGGTTTTAGGTTTGAATGATGTCTAGACAATGTGCCATTACATATTTTAAGTGAAATTCAATGATGCAAGATGCAAAAATGCAAACTATATGCACTTTCGCTAATGCAATATTTAGAAACCTTAGATGCAAATTAACTAATGCAAGACCTAATGAAATGTTAATGCAAGCTAGAGCTAGGACTATGATGCACTCCAAATCAAAAAATAAGGTATTCTAAAGGTTAGGTTCACCAAAATGAAACATCATTTGAAAATTTTAGTTTATGTTTTAGGAGATAGAACAACCAATTTCCCACAAGTTTCATTCACGAAAACCTTAGATATCTCAATCTAGGGATGGAAATGAGGGAGAGAGATCAGAAATAAGGTGTCCTAGGGTGTGGTTAAATATTAAAAGGTGGTTCACCACAAAAAAATATAAGGAAAGCTAGATGCGAAAACAACTCTCCTAACGTCAAAACCTCAGGGAAGAATGCAGATATACATTTATTTTTTCAATTATAGTTCAATTAAGATGCACTTTGAAATGAATAGTAGAAACAGAGAATTAGACAAACACAGATGAACACCAGATTTACGTGGGAAAAACCTTATGGGAGAAAAACCCACCACACCAAGAGAAGTCACTTTGTATTACAGTAACAAATAATTACATAGAGAGTTCTGACTTATCTTTTTGATGCCAGATTACAGTAGCTTTCACAAACTTGTACAGGAATGTTCAAGTTACAATCTTTACAAAATAGAAATCACTCTGATACAATTTGAACTGATCACCCAATTGTTCTTCGAACCAACTGAACCTTCGAGCATCTGCAACTACAAACTATATTCATGTCGTTCTCTATATGTCGAGCTTCCTCACAGAACCACCACAACAAACTATCTTTAAACTGTTCAAATTCAGCTTCTCCTATTGTTCCACGAGATTCCACATAGGATGGTCAAATGGTCAAAAGAGTTCACATTGTATTGGCATGTCAGTGAGACACAAGAAGTGTCTCCCCGATGCCCAAATACTTCACCATCGATGTCACCAAGAGTTTATCCTATTGGCAAGATGTTTTACTGAGCTCACAAGTTGCATCGACTTCAGTTTTCTATCGGTGAGACATACCGCTCTCGCCAAGACCTCCCACCAATTCTCCTTACATTACACAGAAGCATCCACCAATAAGTGAGACTCATCACTTTCACCAGGACATCCCAAAGAAGTCTCAAGGTTACTCTGAAGTGTTCATCTATTGCCAAGACATATCGCTATCGGTGAAACATCATACGAAAGCTTCAAATTCACATAGACATGGGTGTTCACATCGGCAAGACAAATGTCTTTCACTAAGACATCACACCGAGCTCTAAGACTTTCTCTAAAGTGATCAGCAATCAGAAAAACTAATGTTCGTCGCTAAGACTTCACACTGAGACCCCTTTAGTTATTCCAATGACTTTAATGCAAAATTGTTTGGCAAGATATTTCATATCGGTAAGACTTCTTACTGAACAACCTCATGTTATAATGATGTATGCTATCGATGAGACAAAGAAACTGTCACCAAGAATTTATAATGAAAACTCTGAGTTACCCTGAAGACACCAAGTGAATACTATTGGCGAGAAATTAACATATTGGTAAGACCTCATACTGAAACCTTAAGTCTTTCGACCAAGTCTCTCTGATATCCGATAAACTCAACAGTCAGTAAGAGATGTTCACGAACGGTGAAATGTTACAACAACAGTCACAAGTCACAGCAATAAGCTTCTTCGACATGACTTAAACATTGTCTCGGCGACCTAATCTGTTCAACAAGATTCAAAGCTGCTAGTCGGCCAAACATAGAATATGTGACACCAACTTGACTCCAATAGAGGTTATAGCCTGTGATGATTGAGGAAGATATTTCCAACAAAAAAGTCTTGGAAAGACAAGAAATGCAATGATATGTAAACCTAACTATGCAATCCAAGATATAAAATTAAAAATCAGAATGAACTAAGAAAGGATAGAGGTGCACCTAGAAATCTAAAGAGGCTCAAAAAAAGGTCTAAAATCTTGAGAATCTAACTTTTAAAGCACAGTGGGACTCATATGCTAGTAGGGGCAATTTAGTCCTAGTTTAGGGTTTCAGGCTAAAACCAAAATCTATGACTACTAAACCAGGATCTATAGAAAATGCCTAAAATCTAGTATATTGGGACTCATACTCCAAAAGTGGTGATTTAGTCCCATTATCAAGGTTGATCTAAAACTTTTATATCCCCTAATCTTCTTCTTTAGCTTCTCTCTTGTCAAATATTTGAGTCTAAAACATTGAATTGCATCCTGTAGGTGACTTTCTGTGATCTTGCAATGTAGATGACAACTTTGACAACTTGAAATTTTTTATCCAATCTTGCTATTTAATGGATCTTCAACCTAGATTTGCAAATCACACATCAAAGAGGAGGAAAAATGTTTTTTTAGTGGACATGGGTTTTCCCTGTTCAAACGCCATTTTGGTAAGGAAACCTTGAAATGAATAGAAATAGAATGAAGGAATGATGAATGAACAAATATTCTATGTTGTAACTCACCAAACCCTTGGAATAAAGGCAACAATCTTGTAAGTAATGGATAGCATGAATGTGGTTCTTGACTTTTGCTTCAAGGATATGGATCTTGACTTGAATTCTTGCTTAAATCATAAAACCCTACATCACAAATGCTAGCTCAAAAACAAAATGAAGCATGATGACTTTGACATGATGCTTGATTCTTGAATAGTACCCCAAAATTCTTGATAATCACTCTTGAATTATCTCACTTGAATGCCCATAAGATCACATAAATTGCTAGGAGAAAATATGTGAAATAACCTTGTATTTATACTTGTTTATGATTTTTTTTTAAATTACAACACTACAGGTTGACATCAGATATAAGAAGATAAAATACCACCTAGAATTGAATTCAAAATTAGGTTCAAGCTACGAGACTCATATGCCAATTGGGGCGTATGAGTCCTTGTAGGCTAAGCTCAAGACACAAATTTCAAAAAATGTTTAGTTTTATGTTAAATTTAGGTCTAGGCCCTGAAACTTAGGTGGGACCCTTATGCCTAAGGTGGCGTATGAGTCCTATATCACTAAATCTGGGCCATACAAACCAAAATCATTAAATTATGACTGGTCATTTGATATATGTCGATATTATCCTCAGAAAGATGCATTAAATAAGGCTTATCGATGCAAAATAGGACCAAATAAGGCATAAAGAAGCCCAATTTTAGTAGGGAGGGCCCAAAAAAATGTGAAAATGTAAAGGGATACTTTTTTCTACTCTACACTTATATAGGCAAGGTGAGAGGTAGTTGGATAACCACCTTAGTTACAAACATTAAATAACTAATGCATAATTATAAATACATGAGAGATATATTAAATGTTGGGTGATCCCACAATACTGGTTTACAATTTTTGGCCAAACTAGACATTGAACCAATTTTTAACTAAATCTTCACTTTTGGGAATCTTTAGTGGCTAAACCATGAGGAATTTGAAGATGATGCAAACTAGTGATTTGTAACATTTTGTTTATAGATTCTAGATTAAAAAAAAATCAAATTTTTGGAATCAGATTGCATTTATTTTTCCATCTCCTTCGAAAACTAGTTTTTAATAGTAAACCCCATTTTTAAAGAATGATGTTACATGCTAACACATAACTTATTTTCTATGAAGGATAAAATTCTATTTTTTTCAAATTTAGATTTGTAACTATGATATCTAGTGCATGGAATTGGTTTCATAGCCTTTCATTGAATTATTTTTTCTTAATTAAGTTTCAAAGTGAAACTAGTTACAATTTAGACATGATTTCTCGGCTAAAACATAACTTTTTGTATGTATCGAAATTAAATTTTTTTTGTTGGGTTAGGGACATCAATATCTAGTGCACTGATATTTTTCATTTTTTTTTTTTATAATTTTCTATTTTTCCACATGTGCAGAACATAGAGCTTGATTTTTGGTGAAAAAACTATGTTTAATCAAACTATAAAAAAATACATAATAAACGAAAAATATATTAAAATTATATTTGATGGATATAGCTCGTTTTGAGGACTACCATCATCTAGTTGGGTCTATGAAGTCCCTTCCATTTTCATCCTCAACCCGAGCTTCGAAAGGAAATATTTTGTAGAGATTTGGTAGAAGAGGGGGAGAAGGGGAAAACGGGGGTTCAATCGAACCCCCCTTCAAGCAAACCCCCCTTGACCCTTCAAGTGAAGGGGAGTTTGCTCGAAGGGGACTTCAAGTGAACCACCCTTTTTTCAAAATTTCCCTTTGTCTTCCATTTAAAACATGTGCCAAAAGGTGGGTCCCATCATTAAATAGGGTTCACTCAAACGGGAGTTAGAGTGAACCCATTTTTGTTCCATGTGAATCCCGAGTTTATGTGAACCCCTAAAAACCAAAAAAAAATTCATGGGAGCATTTTTGCAATTTTTCTTCCTCAACAAAATTGTAAACCACTATTGTGGGATCACCCTTCCTAGATAACTTCATGCCTATTAATGATATATGGTCCCATTAAATACTAATTTCTAGAATGCAACCTAGGAAACTAACAACTATGTAAACTTATTAATGATGTGAATAGGTCCTCACTAATATCTAGTTAGGAAATATCCCCATTCATGCTAACACCCCCCATAAGTGCAAATTAGGAGTGTAGTTATGATGCAAATGCAATATGATTGCTCTCGATGACTAGGCCATCTTAGGTACCCATGTACAAATGAAAATGCAATCTCTTACAAATGGAAAAAAGGAGAAAACCTCATGGGAAAAAACTCCTCCCCAAAAAGAGATATAATGCAATTTATATAATGTTAATCATGCACAAGTAATGAAAGTGATGTATGGAGGTCTCAACATCAATACCCCCAAGTGCTACATCCATCACACGAATACAATATAATCAATAGCCCCCCATAAGAGGGAAATAGAGAGACTATGTAGCCCCCTCGTTCAGTGTGTTATCACTTGCAAAAATGGTAAGTTCTTGAAGAAAAAACATGATCTAATGTCAAAAAATAACTTGTCTCCCTTTTAGAAGAAACAAAATCAAGTACAAATGTATGGATGCTTCCTATTCCAGAGAGAAATTGAATTAAGGATGGATGAATAAGTATGATGTCTCTGAAAACTGCTCAACTTCTCGATATGAGATGGATCTCCTATGGCCTGAGCTTTGATACCATGTTGGAAATATGAACAATAACCTAGATGAAGCTACACATACTTCAAAGGATCAACCATGAATAGTACCATCCACATGAATAAGAAAGTGTTGCAGCATGAGCAAAAAGAGAACTTGATCAAATGAGGGTCTATGATCTATTGAGATAGAACTCATAAGATTATTTACACATGTACAAGAGACTTCCTTATATAGGAAAGGTGAGAGGTAGATGAATAACCACCTTTGTTACAAACATTAAATGAATAATGCATAATTATAAATGCTTGAGAGAAATATTAAATTCCTAGATAACTACATGCCTATTAATGAGATATAGTCCCATTAAATACTAGTTTCTAGAATTCATGACCTAGGAAACTAACTCCTAAGTACACTTATTAATGATGTGAATGGGTCCTCACTAACATATAGTTAGGAAATATCCCCATTCACACTAATAGTAAAACCTCATAGGTTATTTCACAGGTAGCAAAATTAGGTCCCACATCTATGAAACTTTCCATAAGATGGTGTTTCCCTAAATGTGAGGGTCTTTTTCTAACATGCATGATGGGACCTACTCAAACTTGACTAGATGTTAGAGTTTATGAACCTGTATAAGAATGAATTTGCACCCCTTATACAAATTCCCCTTTTTCCCTTCTCTACTTTAGAAAACCAAGTTCACAAGCTTAATTACACCTAAGCCCACTACTCTCACTCTACTTGGTGCTTGTTTTGAGAGTTGGTGGAGGAATTTATGTCTAGGACACCCATTCGGTGCGCAAATGTCTGCACAATGCACTTACGTCCCTAGAAGATTCTTGTGGCTAAACCTATAGAGGTGTTACACTTCTCATTGGAGGTCAAGTTGTAATGCCCACTTCGGCCGACTGACCTGAATATGGCCATTTTCTTCATCTCCTCTTCAAATTCTCTAGACTTCTACATGCATTTAAACCTTTCTCACACTCTTGCACTCACTCCAAGCATTCACTTCAAGCATTCTAGCAACTATCTTGCACTCCATTGCAGCAATAACTTCACTCCATCACTTTAGTAGAGAAAGTTTGGGACCACACCATTGCATCGGAGGCTCGAGTACTCTAATTCTCTCCTCCATTAGCCTTGTGTGATTTTGCTGGAGGTGGTAAGCTTCCCATTCCTCTCCTCTATTACTTGGTAGAGTAAGCACACTTACTGCTTTGTAGTGTTTTGGTGTTCTTCATTATATTACTTCCTTTATCACACTCACTTTGTTGGTTGTCCATGGAGGCGGAAAAATATAAACGGTGGTCTGATTGAGGAGAGCCCCTATACAACCACCCAACATTTTCCTCCTCTTTGTGTGTAGGTGAACGTGCTTTCAAGGAGATAGCAAGTGAACGAGTTTCTTTGTGAGATCATCCTTTCCTCCCTAACTCTTGCATTTTTACTTTATCACATTAGAGAGTATTTTTTTTACTTAATCACATTATTTTTTCCCTTTAGTAGTAGTTAGCAGGGTCGTTAGCTTATTTTCTTAGGTTCAACCTTGTCTCTGTATTTGTCTATTTGTACGGATGCTAGTGCACTTGACAGACCCTAACGTGCCACATTGTCTTCCCAGGACTGTGCTTCCTTCCTTGGGAAAAGAGCTTCTTGAGGCACAACGTTGAACCCAAAAACTAGCTCGGCTAGCCCTTTTCTGATTTTTGAGTCTGTAGAGTAATCGAAGGGCCTTATAGTCCTCATTATTTTCATCCTCCATTTGTTAACACCACATTAAGCTGAGGTAAGTTAGGGAAGCCTTTCGCATCTTGGACCTCTGTGACTTGGGGCCTTGCACTCGATGGTCCCCCACCCAACATGAACCATCTTGGTTTCATTTTACGATACTAAAAGACCCTTTCCTCATATCCTAGGAGAGTTGTAGGTGTGCGTTATGGGGCTTTTTACTTGCAGCCCAACCTGTGACCCTTAGCACGTGTAGTTGGAAGGTTCCAAAAGTGTTACATGATAAAACCATAGTTCATTCATTGTCCTATCCTATCACCTTTTGGAGGGCTCTGAGAAAGTATTTTCTAGTGTGTGTATGATGGCTTCATTCATGCACCAACCTATCCCCTTTGTGTAGCCCATGAATAGTGATAATCGTATAACCTTCACTTCACAAGACCTGTCGATGGATTTCAATAGGGAACCATCTTCTCTATACATCCTTACACGCATCAATGGGAATGTTGTAGCTAGTTTTCTCATTGATTTGACATCTCAAATGAACATTATAGCTGAGAAGATTATGCTTATCAACTTCTTACATAAAGATGGGCATGATGTACCTGTAAGTACCATTCACACACACGACGGACTTTTCATACCTCCCTTGGGTAGTTGGTTGGACCTAAGACTGTGAAATTCCTATTTGATATCATCCTTGGATCTAAACTCTTTAGGGTAAAACTAGGTATCCCTTAGTTAGCAGTTATGAATGTCGTACCCTCGTTCATGCATAAATGCCTAAAATTTATCCACGAGGGTTTTGTGCACATAATAAATGACACTGGTCGGTTACAGACCACCGGTTGCTTGTGGTAGCTATTCCTTGGATTACTCTTGGCCTGCACCTATGGGTCCTCTTCCACCCAGGATGGACCTTCTATACCGAACTTATCAGAATTATAAGAGAGGATGTTTAGAGCCGAGAGTGAGATACCCACCTTCGCCTTATGTTGTTTCACATAGGGCTTGCCTAAAACCTGATAACAGTGATGCTAAGGAATGTAAGAGGAAAGAAGAGAAGTGGTCTCAAGGTCCTCCTTCCTCTTTTGTTGTTTAATCAAACGCTTCCTCTCACTCTGTTGTGGTGCCATCAGATTCCACCCCATGCTCGTGAGAGAAACCTATGGTGTCATGCATTGGAACTTCCTGTGTTTCCTATGGAGCCTAGAACCATTTGGCATAGTGAGAAGAAAGTCCCCCATGGAGATTCCTCTATGTATCAGCCTCCACAACCTCCTATTGCTCCAACTCCTAAAGCAGTGAGTGGGAAGAGGCCTACTACTAAGGCTATTGAGCCAACTACCCTTGTTGCTTCTCAACCTAGTCATCCTGATCCCATTTAGGAATCTATTCCATTGCCAAAGATGGCTAGATTGGATATTCCTATGGTTGAGTAGGAGCCTTCTGCTCCTTTTCTAACCTCGGCCTCCAACTCCAAGAGTTGTAGAAGTTTCCTTGTGCATGAGTGCAAGCGTCGACAAAACTCTCTTGGTTGAACAGGTCACCTCACAAAGGAGGGAAGAAGAGATGACGATCCATACTTCAAGGCTTCCTACAAAATCCTCTTCTCCCTTTCCCTTTGTTTCTTTCCAATCTAGTTCCGCATCACTTTCAACTTCTGTTATGAATGCGAATACTCTTGACCCCAAGGGGGTACATGTGTTCATCACTCCTTCGGTGGAGTCACCTTTTTTTTATGTCTGTTCTAGATATCTCACCTTTCCTAAGGCCTGTAGACATGATGAACACCTTGGTGGTGTCTACTATGGTCTTCTCCACCTCCTCTTCCTCTGCACCTCTTGCCTTGTCTGTGGGGAGATCGCCTCCCTCGATGAAGCATAAGGTGGAGAGAAGTTCCTCATACAATGGGGAATGTAAGAGGAGCCTTCCTTCTCCAAAAGTTGGACCCATGCTGACATTTTTTTTCAGAGTGATGGAACTAGTCCCATCTTCCCCTAATTTTGTCACCACTCTCAAGTTGTTCAGCGAGCGTAGCGGTGAATCTTAGGTGTCACCTGCCCCATTTGTTGAAGTTAAACATAGTACTCCCATAAGATACATGTTTAACTCTATGGATGAAGTTTTGTCCTTGTCAATGATCATGAAATCGCTGACCTTAGCTCGACAAGAGCTTGGTGGAGAGGAACTCATAGGGCCCTCTTCCTTGGCCTTTGTTGCGGATCGGATGTTCATCCTCTTAACATCCCACCACTGCAGGCTCATCCTCCTCCCCCCTATGATGATTTAGAGTGGGAAGTGGATGACCTGATGATCAATCATTGTTAGGAGGAGGCATCTTCTTGATCTTCTATGTGTGTGTGCTTTGTGATGTGTTCCCCTATGCTCATGTTGTGTGTACCTAGATAACCCTTCTCACCCTTATTGGTGCTTGGATACAGGCATCATTTTTGTGTCATAAACCGTCTTCTATTTTTATTATCATTCTTCCATTTTTTTGCTTAACTTTTGATGAATTAGGGACGATACAAAGCATTGGGGGAATTTAGGCTTCCCTTCCATGTTGACCCAATTTTTTATTTTTACTTTGTTTTCCATGCATTCTTCCTGATCTGGTTGGGGATTGGTGATATTTCCCTTTGCACCATGGTTACCTATTATTTATATAAGCTTGAACAGATCTGACCCCACAAAACCAGGTCCCCCTATGCCCTTGTTTGCATTTTTCTCCTTTTTCTTTCTCTTTATCTCTCTCTTCTTTGCTTGAGTTGTTCCTCTCATGTTTGACAATGCCTTACTTCAACATTTCGATCTTTAGAAAATGCATTCATTACTAACGGATCTTTTCTCGAAAATCTTCACAAACCTTTCTTTAGAATTGCATTCTCAACTTGGAACCCTAATAGAACATGTTCCCTTAATCATAGGTTTGTAAAGAAAGGACTTGAAAACCTTCCTTTGAAGCAAGAACACCTTTGACCATCCCCTCATATGCGGGCATATTCTTCCTTTCAAATTTCCTGATGAAGTGAACATCTTTCAAAAGGATCCCTTGATTGAATTGAGAAAGAAAATATTTTCTTTCAAACTGTGCATCCCTTGAGTGGATCCTCTCTTCATGACGGGTTCCTGAGGGATCCCTTTGAAATTTTTCCAAATTATCAATGGTCTATGTGATTGTTCTCTTACTTGCCTACGTGGCCACTTCTTGACTATGTGGAGTCCACTTTCCTAGGTTTCCTCCATGTGAGAGATCCTGGGGGATACCTCCCTATAGGTCTAAGAGCCAATAGGGTACTTCCTTTGAGCTTCCTCCATGTGAGAGATCTTGGGGGTGGCTCCCCTAGAGGTCTTTAGGCTTGTAGGGCACTTTCCTGGCTTCCTCCATGTGAGAGATCTTGGGGGATGCTTCCTGGGTATCCTCCATG